>AMYF01000081.1:0-13873 GCA_000315175.1 Herpotrichiellaceae sp. UM238
GAGAGCTGCAGGAGGCACTGTCGATGCAGCGAGCAGTACTGGTAAAGCGGCAGCAGACTCTAGGCGAGAATCATCCTGACACCTTACGGTCGATGAACAACCTGGCAATCACACTCGGAGAGGTTGGAGAGCTACAGGAGGCACTGTCGATACAGCGAGAGACAGTTAGAAAATTGACCGAGACCTTGGGAGATAAGCATCCATATACTGTCATATCACGAAGGTTTCTACAGCATATACAGGCGAGACTGGAGAATTGACATTGCTATAAGCTGCTTATTCTTTACTTTCCGGTAGAGTTCAGCTGTAACCACCTGTTCTTAAT
This sequence comes from Herpotrichiellaceae sp. UM238, assembly GCA_000315175.1. NCBI lineage: Eukaryota > Fungi > Ascomycota > Eurotiomycetes > Chaetothyriales > Herpotrichiellaceae > Herpotrichiellaceae sp. UM238. The sequence continues at coordinate 326 of AMYF01000081.1, forward strand.
CTGTTCTAGTCTTTAAGATACGATGCTCCAGAGATATTAGAAAGGCTAGACTAGCCGTTACGTTTAATATTAACGTGTCTAAGCTTATTCAGTGTCGGCCCGAGGCGTGCCACACCTTTTGGTAGACAAGCTGAAAAAGCACGGCGGTGCTGCCGGTCGCCCTTTGGTTTATTTGTAGTTACGAGGTATTCCTGTGTGTCGTACAAACCCCGCTTTCTTCTCACTGGTGGTCTTTGCATCACTGTGATCAATCAAATCAAGTATGGCTGACTCTGAGAAACATCTTGGCGTCTTAACGAGGCACCGTTGAAAAGGTGTGCAACAAGTATCAATGGGGAGGCCACTTTTACAAGCGACTGTACCATAGTAGCCGATGTTCAAAGGACAAAAGGATACGCATGAACCTAACCTCTACAACAGGGCATACCTGTATAATGGGAATATATAATGTACTCTCTTCCAACACTTATGTATGGCGATTCATGCACCGATTCATACGATGCTCCAACGATCCCAGTAAATGGCATTGAAATTGCAGCTGCAATAGCTGATCAACTTGACAATCGCTCAAATTGACCTGGTGTCTTCCAACTAGCTAGTCGTATATGCGGATGTCCATCGTAAGAGCCTGCTGGCAATCTACAAACGAGTCCTCATTATCCATTTTTCACGCCTGTGAGAAAATGGCCGAGCTGGACCTCATCATGTCTGAGTGAATGATTGATTGAAGCGCTCGTTTTCAGCCTCCAGACCGTCCCTGTTCATCGAAGCGATGCGCAGCAGCGCAGGAAATCTTCCTTTTTCCTCGACACTGTCGATCTTAGCTGTGATAGTCGGCCACGGCTCAGTCAGTTTCGGGTCCTGCCCATGGTATCGACGTAGCCTGCAGCCATTGTGTCTTCGAAAGCGCCCTTGATGGATATTTTGAGCTCAAAGTAGACAAGATGTGTGGCAGGATCGAGGTAAGTGTGGCTCTTCCACAGAGCGCCGTCTCTCTCCATCTGGTACACGTTACAAAGATCCCTTAATATGGCAGCGTTGTGGCCCCTGTAATAAGAACGCCTTGAATGCGGTGTCCAGTCGTTCTTGTTTATCAACATTTTCTGTCCCACAGCAGAACAGAGACCTGAGAAGGGCACGATGATAGCATACTCCAAGCATCCAAACTTGAGCTGAGGTCCTGTTTGCCTCCTATCAAGGAAATCCTGGATCCAGCTTTTGAGAATTGATGCACATGGATGCAAGGAAGAACGGTCAATTTACAGCAATCGGAACCTGCACTCAATTCGGTATACTGGCGAGCCTCTTTTAGACAGCGATCCAGATCGCAGAGGCCATGCCCATATCATGTTTGCAAGCGTGAATCACGTAGTGTTGAAATAGAGGTGTCCTTCGAATGATCAAGTGCCATTTAATCCCAGCATTGCAACCCTTCAAGAAGCTAAAGATAAAGCCAGTGAAGGTGCAACAGAATCAAGATCAACCTACTGGAAATGTTTGCTGCGAGCTCGGATATAAGGTCTATAAAAAGAGAAAAGAAAGAGTAATGAACAAGGGCGCCGAGTAGAATCAGCATTTGGAGACCATGTGGTTAAGATGAGAGATGATATTGGTGTAACGTCCTCGGAAGTGTCGGATGGTGACGTAGTAGATTTCATGTGTATAGCTGCACCTCGTCCAGAGCGGAAATGTAGACGCAGGGTTGAAACAAGTCAAGATGAAGCCGAGGAATTTCAATATTTCCATACCGCACTAAAGTCAAGACTATAGCACAGAGAACCATTGCCCCAAAGTGTCGTTCATCATATTCCACACATGTCATCAAGGTGTGATAGTTACAAGGGCTTCCATTCAGTTCTCCCCATTCTGATAATCTCCTGTTGGTCAATCTGCCACACTTTGTCTTTTACTTCTCCTTTTGCGGCTTTCAAAACAGCCGCAACAGCAGCTTTAGCGACTACATCGACTTCTTGCGCCCAGGTATCTCTCAAAATAGTGTGAGCTGATCTTACCAAGGCCGTTCGCGATCATCTGGAGCACAGCTTCGACTGGACGAATCTCCTCACGATTCCCTATGATCACGCCTGGCCGCAAGATAATGGTATGTTCAAATCCAATTTCTTTGATGTGTTCATCGATCTCGCCTTTCATCCTAAGATATTGCATCCAAGACTTTGAATTTGCGCCACCAGAGGAAATGAGAACATAGGTTTTAGTTCCGACTTTGTGCGCCGCTTTGGCCAATTCGATGTTTGTGTCATGCTCGATTTGGTACTGTTTGTCAAATCCTCCTGCAGCGGCGCGAGTGGTTGCAAGAGCCGAAAAGAGGACTAAAGGAGGAGGCGACAAGGATTCGATGTGGGAAGCCCAGGTCTTCAAGTCTTTGTTGATGAACTCAGAGGTCTTGACTGAGGCATTGGGAGCTAGAGGAGGCGATCTTCGTGCTATGATCTCAATACCCGAAATCTGTGAAGGCGAAGCGTTCCGGAGAATTGAGAGAACGTGAGAGCCCTGTGTCGCGTGTTAAGAGGTGGGTCAAGCTCAAGTCCATCGTCAAGCTTACCACAAGGCCTGTAGAGCCAAGGATAAGAATCGAAGTCATGGCGCTATAATGGCTGCTTTTAGTCACAGGTGGATAAACAGCAATTTGTGACGCGTTGTGGTATTTGCTAGTGTAGATCAACTGGATTTGGAATCCGAAGCTTTACTTTCGGAAATTGTTGTGTACATATAGGAAATTTGGAGAGACCCATTACATATACAAGTTTTAAGTCATATATAAAAAGATGCTCAGTTAAGGTAAGTTAGCCTAACTACAGGGTTGAATTCAAGATCGAACCTGTAAATCCTAGGATGAAGGTTTCCAGAGAGTCCTAATCCTAGGGCTGCGAAGAATCTCCCATGTTAATTCTAGGATTGAAATCAACCTTCGTACGGTGGTGTTCAACAAACGAGTATAAAACTTGGGGAGGTTCATGTAACACCCAGCTGTAGGCAGAGTAGAATGCAAGAAAAACCACTGAATCTATCCTGAAATTCGGACAGACCTTACTCCTTATCAAGGACGACTCTACCGGCTCTAGTTACATCCTTTTCGTCTTCCTTCCGGCCTTCGGGAAGCGGCGTGTCAGCGAACAAGGCAAGCCCATGTTCCGGCGGCCATCTATCTCCAAACACGGACGCCTTCTCCACCAAGTCACGAATATGCTGAGACTCTTCCGGAGTGAGCTCCACGTGCCTTGCGGCAAAGTTTTCTTCAATGTACTTATGGGTTATGGTTCTTCTCGCACGATTAGTGACCAATCGCCCAGGCCTTTGAAGCTCAATGGACAAGACTTACCCGGGAATTGGAAAGATGTCATCTCCTTGGGCCAGCAGCCACGCCAATGCCGCCTGACCAACGGTCACGCCTTTCTTGGTTGCAATCTCTTTGATGGCCCCAACAAGCTCCATGTTCTTGGGAAAATTCTCGCGCGAGAATCGAGGGTAAAACCTGCGGATGTCACCCTCTTCAAAGTCGTCCGGTCCCTGGACACCGCCGCTCAGCAGGCCACGGGAGAAGGGAGAGTAGGCAACTATCGCCACACCGAGCTCACGGCATGTCGCCAAAAGGTTGTGCTCTGGAGCTTCGATTTCAGTACTGAAGGCGCTATACTCCATCTGGACGCACGAAATTGGGTGCACGGCATGAGCGCGTCGTAGGGTTGTAGAAGAGACTTCGGAAAGGCCGATGTAGCGGATCTTGCCCTGCCTAGCTATACTATCAGTTATATGTGTCCACGCGGTACATTTGTCGTCGGATAATGGTACTATAGCAAAGACAGCGGTACTCACTCTTTCAGTTTTACCATCTCCGCCACGATATGCTCAATAGGGGTCGACCCATCAAGGCGATGGGGATAATAAAGGTCAATCGTCTCAATACCTAGTCTGTCAAGGCTCTTTTCGCAAGCAATAGGCACATATGCGGCGTCACCGCGGAATGAAAAGCCTGTTGGCTGTTGTATGGCGCCGAATTTGGTGGCGAGAAACACGTCCTTGCGCTTTTCCGGGTTTAACGCAAGCCATCTACCGACGATGACTTCCGCATCTCCCTAAGATGAAGACTTTGGGTTAACTTTGAATCAGACTTACGGCATTAAACTATTATACTGCAGGTCTTACATAGAAGTCACTCATGTCCCAAAAGGTACATCCCAGCTCGTAAGCGCGATCAAGTAGGGCAAGCCGTTCAGGATCAGGAATGGGGACTGCCGTCCGCGAGCAGGGAAAGCCCATTCCCATGGTGCCGAAGCCTATTCTTGGCACTAGAGGTCCATTCTTCCCCAGCGGTCGCAGAACAGGCGACGCAGGTGCCATACTGGTATGCAATTCGCGTGAATGTATGATGTAAAAGATCAAGGTTGTTGTAGATCCGTAGCATGAGTTGTATAGGTGACAATGACCCAGGCCATCCAAATGTCAGAGGCCTCATTTTTATATGGAAGCATATAGCAGGGCGCCGCTCGCTTGCATACGTCGTTTTGAGGATTTGTCATTCGAAGTCCGCTCTGGTCGGACTATACTCCGCGGCTGAGATGCGAACGTGGCAAACCCAAGTCCGCAAGCAATGGGAATTAGCAACAGCCACATTGACCATTTCTGGTTTGCAGCTTCATCTCTTGGCTTCCTGTGCGGATATGAATTCTTTTGTCTCATCCACACCCACGTAACTGATATGACCTATTAGTTCCGTGTTCGGTGTTTGTGTTTCGGGCTATACTGACACGCTGAGAAGGATTTCGGCAAACTCATCCACATCGTCTCCTCTTCCATACTTGAGAAAGTTTTCAAACGAATAATTCGTTACAATGTAATGTGGCTTTTCTTTCCACATACGATAGAAGCTGGATGAGGACTCGGCTTCCCATAAATGACGGGAAAGGGTCCAGCGGTGGGTATAGGCCCATGGATTATGGTCGTCTGCAGTTTGGTCAGCCCAGGAGGTAATTATCTTGAGAGAAGACTTGACCTGTCCCTTCGGAATCCTTCATCATCTCATACAATGTGATTACAGAGGATGCCATGACAATAGTCCTTCGTACAGATTCCGCAAAGATCCATCTCTGGTAGCGACGAAGTGAGTAAGTACGAGTATCACCCACGGTACCACTCACCTCCCACTCTTGTGGCGGCTGCGCTCTTACAGCGCTGTCTCCCAACTCCGCTTGATCTCCCAGGTTCTCGCGAACTCTGCACAAATCACCCAGCCACGTTTGCAGCAGTGGAATGTCCTTCTCACCCTGTGCGCGTAGGGTAATGTCCCCATCAAACAAGCGGATGATTTGGTAGAGGAATAGTGCTTGTGTACGGGCAAGCTTTTCAACTGGCCTTGCAACTGCACGGGCAATCTCAGTCGCAATGAGGTCCACAACGTTACGATGCAGCACTTGCATGATTATAGCCATGTTGTTCGCAGTGCGATTCGTGTAGAGTACGTTAGTGCTGAAGCACTCCAGAATGCATGATGGTGTGTGGTCCTTGTACAGGTACCGGTGCATGAATGGTGTGGCGTTGCGTGCGGCAGCATAGGACGTAAATCCTTTGACGCGGTCCATGATATAATATAAGGGTGTTTGTGGATCATAGAGCTTCCACGGCTCACGGTAATCCTGGTAAGGACAGTCAGACGTGGCATCCTGAGATACGGGCAGAACGATCGCTAGGGCAGTGAAAACGGAAGCTGCTACAGAGAAAGTCGGTTGAAGAGGACTCACACAAAACCAGGCCATCTTTTGATACGCCGATCGAGTTCCTTCGTCAGCAGGAGTGCTCGGACGGTCGCCCTGAGACCCGTGATCAGTTGGAATAAGCCACTGATGCTTGTTTGCGGTAATGCTACTACCTGACAATCTCATGAAAGGGTCAATAGGAGAGTCGGCATTGCTAACAGCCTCCATTACAGATATGTCGAGAGATTCAGCGGTGGCAGCCTCTGGTTGAGTATCCATGGACACGATCCCGAGGTAGTCCACGTCCAGCGATAGGCCTGGGGAAAAGAGGGAACAGGCGGAGCTTCCGAACTGTAGATTCTCCATGTAAGACTCTGCCTCCGTGCTCTCATTCCTATGTTGGCTACCAATAGCCGCTTGGGTCTTCCCATAGACGCAGGCGATGTTCTTCTCCACACATCTGGAGCAAATCGGTGCCCGTCTATCGCATCGCCTTTTAGCCTGAACGCAGGCATTGCAGTTTTTCTGTCTCGAGGTCGAAATGCCTGCAACTGGTGCGGTATGACCCATCGTTTCCAGTCATCTCGACTCCAGACCGCCTTGTAGAATGTGGTGTTTAATGGGGGAAATTTGCGAGAATGCAGGCGGAGATTGTGCCTGTGGAGGTCGGAAGAACACTTGCCCTAGAACATGTCTGTTGTGAATTTGGATCTCCGCAACTCCGCAAAGAAACTCCGCCCCTGGCTTTCGTGTCCGCCAAACTCCGCCAAGCGAACACCTTGCTACGAACTGGGGAATATCAAAATTTGTCATTTGAACCATTGCGGCGCGTTCCAGCTGAGTCTTGTCGTATCTGCTCCTCACGGATCAAGCCTTTAATCTCAAAGATTCTCTTATCAGAACGTTGCCAGGACAAGCTGTCTACCTCAGAACGACAGTGGCGCAAACAAGAAGGTCAAAGCGGCGAAACGAGGTTCAAGATAAACACAATACTCAATGCAGTGTGAGCAAATCATTACTCGGCTGGCTGCCAGGATCGACCTAATAAAACACGTAGTGAGAATTGTACTAGCTTTACCCTAACAAGACTAATGGAAGCATCATCATCTATGCCCCTTTGACCACCCAGACATTGCATCTTTCAATAATAGACGGAGTGGAGAGGAGAGCAACAGATTGCCATACGGTGCACCTTATGGAGAGGGAATGTAAACAATGTTACCCGGCTGTAGTATGATAGGTGACATTTGTTAGCTCGTAGAGGACAAAACGCTGAAAGCAGCGAAAGGGCCGCTCGGGAACTGTTGACTAAGAATCGCGGCTTCAAATGATCTAGACAGTCTCAAAGAGGCATATCGGCGTGCGATACATTATCCGGAAAACTGTGTGGATATTGTTTTCGTTGTTGTAATTATTTTGAAATCTGCAAGCAGCAGTAACAGTTGCTTGTTTAGCCGCTTGGACCGCGCCTCATAGCCAGAATCAAACCCGCAGGGTGAGTTTAATCATAACTGAGATCAGCCTAAGGGAACCGTCATCTCGAGTGCCACTCTGTCACACCAGCTGTGAGACACCTCCAAGCCTTCACGCCGTTATTTGTACATGTTTAATTCGTGTTTCCCCAAGCTTGATATTGCTTTGACCAACAATAGGTCATCAGACGTTATTTCCCGTTAGACACTAGCATGATAGCTACAGATTCCGAAGTAAGCGGTCGCTACGCCGGCTCAGCACGTACGGTTCAGGTCGAAAACCTTCTGGCGGATAAAGAGCTCGTGTCCGCCATGCTTTTGAGCTCTGACCACCAATTGACCCTTAGCAGCCACCGCAGACCCGCCCCTCTTGCCTTGCGGATATGAGTACGTATCAATCTGTTGTATCAACAAAGGCCAGAATTAGAACGCATTTTCCGACCTTGATTGTCTCTGTCCTTCGGCAGACTCTAATTCATACATCATGTCTTGTCGAAGAGCAAATTGACAAGCATGGTTGAACAAGGTCATGACGGCAGAGAGGGGAGAATACATGCGCAACAGTATGTGTCTCTTACCTCGACTATTGCTGCTATTGTTGTGTAGTTGAATTTGGTCGACCGACACCTCCTGGTCGAAGCTATTGCTTCAACAACCAGGACCGAGCATCGTCATAGGGCTTTGGCCATGGGGAAAGCACAACACATGACCGCGGTTGCTTTCATATTGGATTATCTTCACATAATACACCAAAGGAATTATCTGGCCAGATCCTAGCGAAGCCAATGTCGTGACCTCTTTCCCCATGTCCGTTTGCTACGGCAAATCGAAACTGTCCTCAAAAGGCTTGATACTTGGTGGGAAGCAATCGGCTTTGTTTTGGGAATGGGTCCGAATAATCCAGATGCGTAGCTATATATAGCAATCAGGTTGTCGGAAAGGCGAAGCAGAATATTCTCTTTGCTTTTCACTTCGGAGAGATATGTCACCGGCCAAGTACTGATAAATATTGGCCACAGATAGGACATTTGCCATGCAGCACTAGAGCAGCGTGATGCTCTGACCGTCCATTGGTCTTCCTCGATTCTTCGACTGCAACAGTTGGAGAACAGTGTATGGTTGTAGCTAGTTCTGACGAGGGTCTGAAGATGATCAAGAAAAGGGCTTTTGTTGGCATGAAGGATGAATAAGGACAACGAGCAGTCAACGGCCGATGGGCGTTCTGGTAGCCCGCCATTCGGGAACGAATTGTGGAACGGCATTCCTCCAACTCCTGCTATCATGGAGGTGGGCGAAGTGTAAAGTATAAACAATTTGGTCTCTCGACAATGGCTTCCCATGTTGGCATGCGAAATGCGAAGTGGCCGTAATCTGTTGGGTGTTGATATGGAGAAGCCAAGTTCAAGCGTTCTGGTCCGCCAAGAGTGCACCTACACTTTCCGTTCTCAGTGTTGAGAGACCTCGTTGATGTATTGTCTCTTGAGCAAGTCGAAAGTCTTTAATACGCTATGGAGTCCGTATGGTAAGTCGGACACAACCTTGAGTCTGAAGCGCAATTGTCGCTCACCTACTGTGCTATGTAGGAGCAGAAGATGTGCGATGTTGGATGCTGCTTCGCGGTTGTTCTGGATTCCCCTTGAAACTTTCAGTGCCAGAATGCGTCGGACTACCACAACCTCTTACATGATTCCATGATCTTGGCGGCATTGTTAAGAAAACAAGAATCACAGTAGCTGTAGCGTCCGCTAAGTAAAGCAGCGCACAGCCTGGCTCCTGGGCTTCAAGTACCACGTGCATTGTCGCCGGCTGAAGCTGCAAGCGCAACGCTGCATGTAATCACCAAGAAGCATATTGACAATTGAAGTTGGAATCCAACTTTGTCCTGTGCTCTCAATGCGCCTGCTGCTACGACGGCCATTTGACCTCATAAGCGAAGACAGTGCGTCTCAAGATCTCGTCGCCTGGATCTTCGGGAAACAGGACCTCGTCCATAATGTGCTCGAACAACTTGTGAACCCGGAAGTCCGCTTCTTTGGCTAGCTCGAAGAATCTCATATCTTTCTCTAGCAGCCATGGTCGATATGGAGTGAAAAAGACCAAAGCTCGTGCATCTCGGTCTCGCTTGAGAGTCTGCTGGAGCGTCAAGATCAGCTTGTCATGTTCAGAATGATTGAAGAGGATGTCTGCCAGTATCAACAGATCGAAGCCGTCATTGTCATTGCTTAGTTCGCCTTTGAGAATTTGAACATTATCGCCCCAGAGATACCCATGAGCCACGATGCACTGTTGATATACTGGGTTGATTGAGTGGGAGATATTGTAGCGGAGATTTTCAATCAGATTTGCGTCGGGATAATCAGTCACCACGACTCTTTTTGCGCCGTACATTGAGCATATGAGACTTGGCAACCCAGCACCAGCGCCAAGCTCAAGCACATTTTTGTCCTTAACTATCTCGGCAGCGTTGTCTTCGATGTATCGAGCGATGACCTGACCTGCATTCCAAAGCAGGTGGCCCCACAACGGACTATGTCCCACCAAGCGAAGAGGTATTTTGATCCCATGCTTACTTGTGTAGACGGTGCATGTCGAAGGCTTTTCAGGCGGATAATAGTCCTTCGGTTCGCGGAACAGGTCTAGAGTCTCGGGCTCGTCATCTGAAGCCATCTTCAGCGACGAATTACTTGGTTAGCTCTGTGAGCTGGGCGGCTCTGGGCATCCGTGAAGTTGCTCAGTACAATGATTTTAATGCCTTGGCTGCACGTCACCCCATCGTTGTGCGAGCAATTCTCGACTAAGCCCAAAAATGGCAGATCTGTAGGCAATATTCGCCGAACTTTTCCCAGAGACCAATGCGCGTTTGTCCCACTCCTGGATGGGTACGGATAAAGGTATCTCGCGCATTAAGCGATCACCTACTACAAGAGAGCTGGATATATAGGCCATTTCAACCCTAACGGTTTGCCTTGCAGATACGACGAGGCTACTTACGCGAATTAGGCATATGCCAGGGACTACGAGCGCAACGGTAGATGTGAAGTGTCCATCTTTCTGTCTAGTCTCGAAAAGCATCGAGTTGAGGTGCATATCGCGTGGAGAGATAGATCAGAATCTCGTAGTCCGAGCCTTAGACTGCCTCTGATCCCTGTGTCGGGGCGGAAAAGGCCTCGGTTTTCAACCCTCGACGTTACCGAGGAACGCAAGTGATGTCAATATGGGATCGGATCAAGCACCGAGACATACATAATTAATTGCCGACAGCGATGCAGTACAGTTAGGATGCTTATTAAACATGGGTTCTACCAGTCTGCACAGATAGATGTGAAAGAGTGTTCGGGACTCAAACGGTACCCTGATTACTCGTCGACCAAAGCACGCGGCATGCTGACAGCTTAATGTGAGCGTGTCCGTCGATGATTGTTTTGGACCCATTGGTCGATGTCAACGTTAGATGATCTACGAGATCTGATGGCCATCTTCCATCTTCACTGGCGAAGAATACCTCTTTTCCGTACATTCAGGAAGATGGCGAGCGATGATGGAATGATGACACAGGGTGTCTGCGAGTCAATCTACCGGAGTACTTGTGCAGTATGTCAGGGCAGGATCCATTAGCATCGTCATATTGGAAACAATGCTTCCCCGTCCTGCAAATCTCGTGTTGCCAGACTGTGTAACTACGAGCAACGATCGAGTGATTTTGACGGATGTGCTCTAAAAGCGCCGTAAATGGCCGATGCGAGTTATTTTTTTCCGGAAGGCTTGGCCGGCATTTCTGTTTTCGTCGATGGCTCTTTCCCGGGGTTGGGTTCGTTTTCCGTCCGATCGCTTTTGCGCTGCTTCAAGACCTGTTTCCTCTTCAAAATCTGGCCCAAAACATTGTAATTCACCGAGGTGTAGGACAAAGTCTGTAATCCTTGCCGTCTGCAAGAAATCCCTACGTCAGTTGCGAAGGTCGGATCTGGATAAGCTCTTTGGAGATTATACGCGACCCTCTTCCCCGACTTTTCCTGGGGTTTCGTTTCCTTACATTTGGAGAAAAGCGCAGGCCGTCACGCAGCCCAGCTCTGGCAAGAGAGTCTTCTAGGCCGCTTTCGTCAAGGCTCTGAGTGGCTGACTGGTCGCCTGCAAACGGCCGTCTCGGTGCTTCATAGGCTCAAGCGCCAGGCGTGCCCTGACCGATCCGATATTTCCTTCAAGATCTGACCATTAGTCGCAGTCCTTCTGCCTGATGGTTTGCACCCGATTGATCGATAATACGAGGTACTCCTGGCTCGGCCGTTTCGCTCGCAATTTCTGCGAGCCAGACCATCGCTCGACTGATTAACAGTTTCTCACTATTTCGCCTACTGTCTCTTTACCACGCAGCACCTTTGCCATCCTCTATTCACGTGCAAGCCTCTTGCTATCGCTCAAACTTCCCTAAAACGACAGTTGACTTGCTCTGGAAGAGTTGGGGGGGCAAACAAAGAAACAAGTGTCCGCAAAGAGGAAGCAATAGCCGACTATCGCACTACTTTAATTCCAGCCTGGCAACAATTTGCCAGCGCTTACCATGAGTACCCTTCCTCGCCGCAGCCCAAGATTCCAACAGCAATTGCAAAGTACACCATCTAGAGTATCGTCGATATCTTCGTTTCCCTCATTCTCCTCTCAAACGTCAAGCGCCACGCCAACGTCGCACCCGAGTCCTACGAGCGATAACTTGAGTCCACCGAGTCAACCGAAGCAATATCCTCTACAGCTGCAGTCTCAATTTCTCGATCCTGCTCAGGACTTTAGCCACGCCCCTTTGCCCTCGCCCTCGGCGAACGATATCGATCCCTTCCAGTATAATAGACAAGTGATGGGTGGACAATCACAGAATCAGAACAACACGAGTTCATATCAAAGCACTAGCGGTCAGAGTCAGAACTTTGTATCGCAACAGCCACATCATCAACAACATCACAATTCATTTTCGCAATCTCAGCGGCCGAATTATCCGCCTACGAGTACCAACGGCGTACCGCCTGGATTACCACCCGACTTTCTCGCCGAAGCCGCAAAACGAGCCCAGATGGCTTGTCTAATGCGAGATCTTGGTGATGTTTCTCTATGATCTGACCTGATCTGTGACTCTACTCAACAAGCGAGACACCCCACCCTTCGCAGTCTCGGCTTCAACCACCTCAGTGATCAAAATGCGACCACCTCTACGGCTGTTCGTACGCCTACAGAGCTTTGGAGCCGCCATCCAGAGATATTTCAAGCTTTGACTTTTGGCATGTGAAGGGACATCTGGCACGTGCCGAGGTATGAATGAAAATTTCGGCTCCACACACGTTACCAATTGTGTAACACATGCAGAGGCGTCACGAGACCGAGCCTGATATCAGCCGAGGGCAGATTGGTCTGGGTGAAATCAACAGCATCGTCATTCTCGCTAAGGTCGGCCGCCTGATTGCTGCGCGGATGAAATGTGCGCGAGGTAGGCTTGAACGCGGAGGACATTCAAACGTGATACCCACAAAGCTGGGTAACGTACCTTTTCTTTTGCTTAGTGCATACACAACGACAATGGTCGACTGCATGGCGTTTGGAGGTTATGAGACGAAGAGCAACTGCAGAGAATAATAGATACGACAGCTTAGACGCCTAGATAGCAGAGATATTCCCTACGCATTAATTCCATCCTCTCTCATTCCAATTCATATTACTTCCTTCGTGGATGTCTCGCAAATCCAACGTCCTAGCTAGACCCTATTCCTGCTCGTCCTCGTTCCAGATTCGTTGTGCTTCCCCCGCCCAGATGCATGGAATAGGTAAGCACCTTCTGGGATATAACTCGTCCCTTTGCCCCGAACGAGACCGTACCTGGCACATCAGCCTAGCCGCGTCTACTCCCATGACTCGAGCACCTTGTCTTCTGCAATCCCAAGCCTTCCACAGGACCTTACTCGCATTCTTCACTCACTCGACCACTAACTTGGTACGAAATCGGTCATAACTGCCTATCACTCCCGCTTCGGATGTATCTGCCTGACCACCGAGATAGTTCTCGGCCGCTCCTCTCATATGCTGGGTCGTTGCCTCTACGTCCGGCTTGCTCGGTATGCGCGGTCGCGACTGTCTCGCGCCACCAGCTACGGGAGCAGCTCTTAAGCTGAGTTGTTCCGCCTTCAGAGCGAGACCGCATGAGCTCCGTCGTGGCTTGTTTCCCGCACAATGTCGCGTGGTCCCTGTGCTAGAGCGTGTCTCATCGTCCGCCGAGATCGAGCGCTGCTTGGTGATGCAGTAGCGTGCAGCCTCGGCAGCGTGTTGAGGTCGTCTCACGTCATGTGGGGCAGTACCTGTCGATTCACGAGGCGTTGAGGTGGAAGGGG
>AMYF01000082.1:0-198132 GCA_000315175.1 Herpotrichiellaceae sp. UM238
GGGGGTGGTTAGTAAGATGCGAAAGATGGTTGAATTGAAGGGAGGGCTTGGGTAAGAACAGGGTGCTGAGTTGGCTTGTTTGTTGGATTCTAGCTAGGCCATAGAAACCCGGAACAGCAGGTTGCACAGGTGATTGATGTGCGAAAGAAGGTGGAGTCGGTGACTTGATCTATGGGTGAGGATGAATTCTGAGAGCTCATACTAGGAGATGGCTTCGCGGCAAATGCACGGCAAGCGGGTCTATAGGACAGACTCGATGGCTGGGTATTCGTCTAGCTAGACACTCCCTTCAAATTCGGCTTCTAAAAATTGCACAAAGCTCTCAGCTATGTTCCTCCTCCCACTTGTGTACCCCTGCCCGTGCGCGATCCCGCCTCGCTGTATTTGCGTGTATTTCCGCCTCAATCTCTGCAGCCCGGGTTGGCTGAGACTCACGCCCTCAGGAATCTCAAGCTCCAGCTCTAGGGCGGGTTCATTGGCGAGGGGCAGTGAAAAGGTGATTATGCCGCCGTCGCCATCTGCGGCATTGGCGGCGCGGGCGGCGGAGAGAATGAGGCGGATGATTTCGCCAGTCGCGGATTCGAGTGTTTGGAGAGCGTTGGGGGCGGTTGCGGTGGGGAGGATCGTGGCTGCGTGCTGGCGGACGGGTTCTACTGATTTTGGTTCTTGGTGAGTTGGTGGGGTGTTGCCGTCTGATTGTGTAAATGATATTGTGGCTTGGCTCCGTCCCTCAGCTTGTCTTTCGAGTTTGCGAGCATGTTCGTCCTCCTGCCGCTGACGAAGGAGAGCCTTTTTCGAAGTCGACTTTGCGGCAGCCGGGAAGAGTGCGGCCCAGATTTCGTCATAAGGCGGGTGAGCATCGGTTGCTGGGATTGTAAAGAGTGGTGTGTCCCAGCGGCTGAAAGGGCTGGGTGGCTCGTAGCGCATGAAAAGTGATTTGAGAGATGTGGGAGAATATGGCAAGGATGCTTTGGGCGGAGGGGGTTTCGCAGGCGGGAAGGGATAAGATAGACTAGATGAAGTGGTGGGAAGCGGCTCCTTTAACGGACGGCGGCTAGCTGTCTCTGAACGTCCTGGGATTGTAGGTCCGTCCATTTGGTCAGAAATGTACAGAGAAGTGAGCGTCTGTGTCTCATCGGTTTGCCGCTTCCGCGTCCCTCTGTCTTCCTCGTCACTACTTCCCGCTGCGCCGACGCTCGAGCTCCGAGAGCGCTGACCTTCGGCCAGCAGAGTATCGCCATATCTGGCTGTATGACTCTCTGGCTGGAGATTGCCTAGAACGTCCTTCCCTATCTTGGGACCATTCACGTCAGCCGTTGCGTCTTCAACACCCTGGTCGCTGGCTGAAGTAGGCTCCCAGCCCCAGGCTTCAAGCCGAGCATCATTCCAAGCAACACATTTATCTTCTCTGGCAGCTGTATGCACAACCACGCTTCTTGTACCTGCGGCCTTCGCCTCACAGAATAGCTGGTAGCGGAAGCCTTTGATGTAGTTTGGTGCATCAGCGATTACAACCACATTGTTGTTCACGACGCGTTTCACAGCGCTCAGTTCTTCTGCTCGGGCTGTCTTTTCTATACGCGCCGACCCATAGATTGTGTCTCTTGGATTTGAGGACCGCAGAGGAGGTGCGTAGGATGGATCGTCCGGCTTGGAGGGGTCTTGAGAGGCATGATTCGAAGGTAAATAGAGGATTGAGCTTTTTGAATCATTGGACGTTTCGGCTATTCGGGATTTGAATGCGTTGGCGATTTGTTCGGCGCGATAAGTTTTGCCTGAGCATGGTGTGCCCGTTATTATGATGAGCTAAACGTAGACGTGAGATTAAGAAGCAAGAAAAGACGATTCAATGGGCTTACAGGCATGACCTAACACGGTTTGTCGCGACTTGAAGTGTGAGAGGGGCGCCCATCGAATGCAAAATGTCCTGGGAGGGTTTGGGAGCGGGGCAAGATTGGCCTTGGGTTACTTGACGACAGAGAATTTGGGCTTTTGGGGTAGTGGGTAGTGATCATTTGTCACAACAGGCTTCGAGGAACGTCCCATGAGCGCAGACAAAACGATGGGATCGCAAAAAGCCTTTTGTGGTTGTTGCTACAAGCCTGGGTTCGTAATATGACGGCAGCTGTGCCAGTGAACCAATCAAACATCTGTTAAGACGGAAACTTCCAAAATGCTTAAGTGCTCCGAACTGCTTAATATTCCTCGCAAAAAGTCAATGCTAAGTGGCCTCCAATGATTCTCGTAGGGTATCTATCTACTGTCACAGACTTGTGAGACGATGGAAGCAGAAGTGTCCTCCAGGTAGCGCCGATGGCTCGTGCGCCAGGTATAGTGGTGATACAGCGGTGCTGTTAAACTCCAGAAGCACGAGCGGAAAAACCCCCCTGAGTATGACAGGTCACAATTTGTGCGTCCGTATGGTCAGAGCCTTCCTGTGGAGAGGGGCCGCATGTCTGGCCATATCCGGGGGAGAAGTGATATGCCTGGTTCAGGTAATCTGCTTCGAAAAGAAGATTGGACTCCGCGGACTGATAGCAAGCATGTAGTTGTGTTTGAGCAACACGACATTATCTTGTGGATCCTCCTTAATATGCGTAGAGTGGTCCAGATCCATATGCTTGGGTCACCACCTGGTGTGGTGCAAAGTTCACAGTCTCGACAGGTATACCCGGAATCATAATCTTGTGAGCCTGGAGCTCTCTTCGCATCTGCGCATGGTAACGCGGAGCATTGACGGTCCTTGTACCTTGATAATAGTTTGCCTGAGCTCTGGATGAGCTAGCCCTCTTCATAGGCACGGAGCCAGAGGCACCGGGCCCCTTCCTTTTCCGTGGTACGTCAGCACAGATTGTGCCATTGTCATCATCATTGTCTCGCTCTTCCCAACCATGAACACGTTTCATGTGATCACGTTGGTTCCAGCGTCGTGGGAAACCATTGTCCGGGCGAGCTCGCTCGCATCCTGGGAATTTGCAAAGGTACGGGTTAATGCCATGGTTGTGTAGGCCGTGCATCTCACGCTCATGTCGGAACAAGCAAGCATTGGAAGAGAAGTGAAGGTTTCGACAGTTCTCATCCACGGATCCGAATTTGCAGACATACGGCTTGATGTGTGAGTCCAGATTCTTGCTAGGATTGTGGTCAGACGTGATAACATGCACGATGTTTTCAGTAACATACGCGTAGATGCACTTTTGCTTGGTGGGTTGATGGGTGCAGCCCTCTGAGGCGTAGGGGCAATGGTAAAAGCCTCCCTTATCGGGCTTGACATCGTAACGGGGGTCATTCCTGGGGTTGCTCTTGATTCTTTCCATTGGCTCATCCTTGGGAGATCCTGATGCTGTGCTGTTCGGGCTTCTCTCCGAGGCAGATCGGATGGGTCTGTGTTGACTGTGCCGTACTGATCCTCTGATCTACAGTTAGTATGATGCGCTCAGATCGAGCAAAGTATGACTTGACCTGGAAAATTGAAGCTTTGAGACGCCGAGGTACTCGCACTCCGATATGGCAGGCTCGGGGAGAGTTGCAAAGTTCAGCTGGTCGTTCTTTTCGGTGTTGAAAAGATCCAAGTCATCGAAGATGGGGTCCGCAGGCGGAGTTGGTGGCAAGGCAGAAGGATGTACCCAATGGTCCGCGTAGGAAGAGAATTGATCTATTCCAAGATGGGCTGGAGATGTTCGATACAGTTCCGGATACAGAATTTCGGTCTCGGATATTGGGGAAGGGATGCAGGTCTTGGTCGGGCCTGACGATCCAGACGATGACGTGGCAGACAATGACGAATCAGCATTATAAGGTCCCATTGCACCCAGGTAGGATAAGTTCGTCAGGTCCGTGGGTGCCACCGATGATGTCGGGATATAAGCACCGTCGTTCCCTGGATAAAATGGCTCTGTCACAGACGGCCAGCAAGTTGCAAGCTCAGGGCAGTATCCTGCGGTGCCAGACACAAGGGCAAAGTTTGGTTGTCCCATCGGGGATACGTGTGCTGTGAACTGTGAGGTTGCTTGCGGTCCTGTCCTTGGAATATGACGTGGCCGTTTAGCCTCAGCCGGGATCCTAGTCCTGGATGGAGGCATTGTAGGCGATGTTCTCCTCGAAGACATCGGATGAAAGTCCAGAATCCAGAGAAATCTATCGCACGCAACGAGTTAGTAAAATGCACAACTCATGCAAGTGTCCCATAGTTAGCGTATCAGAACCCTGATTGGGTACTCCGTGAACCGAGATATCCAGGTCACAGGGGATGTCATTATCGAATCCAGGAGCCGCAGGTGTTGCCGAAGGCCGTGGAAAAGCACAATCACGAAAGGAGGATATCCACTTGTCGATTATGGGGTATGTCATTGCACAAACTGACGAGCCCTCAAAGGCCAACGACAGAGGTGTACGTCCGAGACAACAACCAAAAAGATGTCGTTCAACAAATCCTGTCGTACACTATGTTGGATAGCATTTCGATGTTATCTGTGGTTGGTGATAGCCAGCCGGGGAAATGAAAACGCGTAGACAGGTTGGAAGATTTCCTTGTTTGTACCCGTACGAGCTCCACAACATTGCAAAGGGAAGGCGCGACAGCCAGCATAAGAACCAGCGTAATAACCAGTAAAATCTGAAAACATGTGGCCTCCAAAGTTGGCGTGCAAGTCCTTGTGGCATAGTCCATGGCAATTGAATAGACGAACAAAAACACTGGCCTCAAGAAAGTGAGCACATTTGCTCGTACCTCTAGACATCCTCCACACATGGTGGAGGGTCTTATGAGGAAAGTGAATGGTTCATGCCGACAAGCAGCAGATCCAGCACTTCAAAAGAGTCCTCGGTAGTTTCGATCCGGGCCTGTAGTGCCAAGCATACAACGGACACGCAGCAAGCGTGAGATAATCCCATGGCTGGGAAGTGGAAGTAATACTGACCTGACGTTCAAAGTGTACTCAGTAGCACTGATGACGACGGTATCCCTATGGAGTGAAAAAATGTCCGTGGGCTAGAATTTCTGAGAGCAGCACCGACGAAAACGAAGCAAAAGCACCGGGCAATAATCCTGCGGAAATTCCTGGGTCTTGTCCTGGGAGTTCTGGATATCCTGTGGAAGTGATGGAACTGGAGTCCTTGGAGTAATAACGTGGAAAAGGTTTCTCGAGCGTCTGAATTGGTCACGAGCTTTAGCAATGTATGTGTGTGAGTGGTATGAAAGTGGCAGAGTTCATCATTACTCCAAGTAGGAGGGGTGGGCTGTTTTTAAAGCAGTCTCACAGCACCGAGAAAGCGGGAGGTTGGCGGGCAATGTGGAAGTGCCAAAATAATGCTGCAGAGTGACAAGAAACAGAAAAGTGGGGTGCGAGAGAGCCAGAGTGGATCTGGCGGATATCGCAGAACCAAGTTTTGGTGACAGGAAAGAGCCACTTTGGCCAAATACGGGAGTTCCAAAGCCCAACGACGGCTACTATTTCTTGTTCCCCATCTCCACTTCACTGCACCCAGGCCATCCTTTGCTGCACACTGAGCGAGGTGCTGACGATTCATAGACGATCACTGTTACAGGTCCTGATCATCAGGGGCGATGTCGCTCGCTTCATTCGCTCCCCTGTAGCCCTGAGCGGTGACAAAACGCATGCGGTCGTGCAGCTCACGCGAATCGCCGACGAGCTCCCTATGCAGTCTAATGCAAAACTACGCCCAGCGCACGAATGTTGAGTGACGTGGCAGCATCGTTGATGCAGGCGGCCATTCGAAGCACGCACCTGCCATAGGATAAAGCATACCCGACGGCATGCACGTCGTTGACAGTTCAACACGTGTGCTACAGTGATACATTGCACAACTGTGGAATCAATACTCGCTCTCAAAGACAATGCAGCTGCTTCGTACTACTATTATTTTTTTTGTTCAGCACAAAGTACAGTGTCTGACACTGCTTCTGAGAAGCTATTTTAGTTACCATAGTCAAGCGTATGACATTCTGATACAGTAACATCCGTACTCAAGCCTGCTCTTCACTTTGCTGTCGCTCGTTTGCACAAATTACACGGATGACGAAAGGCAAGGTAGTAAGTCGCAATCCGCGGTAGCAGGTTTCGGCATCGTTCCACACTTCCAGCTAGCAGACCTCTCTACTTTTCCGTAATCTCCTCAGAGCGACTGACTTCTACTGCGAGCATGCATCACCATCGAATCCTTGAAAATCGATTCGAGTATTTGACCGTGGGACGTTCGGCGGGCATCGTGTTAGTCTTGCTTTGGTTCATACGCAACCATGATGGTTCTTACGTGCGAATTCGGTGTCCCGGTCGTTGGGCATCAACCGTCTTGGCAGTAACAAGGAGTCACGACAAGTCTACTTCAGAAGTTAGCGTGGCCCAGCATGTGGTTGGTCAAGAAGGCTGAGTGATGTCAAGCAGTAAATCAGAAATAGTTAGATGGTACATTTTTTCGTTCATTGGATATCAGGTGAACTATGCGGTAAATGTAGGAGATCATCAGGCTGGGTTTAGTATGGAAAGACATGACGCTGAGAGAACCTACCCAAAAGTGTGGTTGGGAAATGCAACCAGAAGGGTTTTTGCTATGTCCTGGTCTCCGTTGCATCTGTGCACAGCTGAGGACGCCATCGCAACAATATGAGATGATTGATGTTGACTGGGGACATAGGATGATCAGAAAACTCTACGACTCAACGATAACGATCAGGCTGATGTAGGGATTTGCGGCCTTGGCGGCCGTCGCGAGCCACGTGACACTTAACTCTTTACCACCAGAGCACTGCAAGCCTTAGTCTCTTTTTCTCGAGATTTCTGAGTGTATAGGCTGTCAATTTGAGCACATAGTTGGGCAATTTATTGAAACGAGCTATGCACATGGTGGACACAAGATTGATTGCAGGTTCCAGCCTTAAGAGCTCAATGTGGTTATCCTTGTATCACAGCTGCAAACGGCGCTTCGACATGCACTCTTAGCACTGGAAACCAGCTCTTAACTATACTGTCCGTTGGACGCTTATGTTTCCTTGGTAGTCACAAAAAGTGTGAATTAACTGAAAGGGAATCTTCTGAATATCCGGGCGATGTAAGATGGTGTTTTGAGCTGATCGTTCCCCTTGATGCCGCAGAGCAAGATGTCCATGCGGACTGTGGAAGGTGCGGTCCATAGTTCGAAAGTGCGATCTAGCAATTACGGATGCTCAGGAATACTTTGAAGAGATCTAATATAGTGCGAAGTAAGTTGATATCTTGTTCTCGCCATAAGCCCATTGCGTTTCTGTGAAAGACGCGCTCCATGATGCTGTGTGAGAAGCATGAACTGGACGGGTGGTAAACTTAGCCGCCATGCCAAAACCAATACCAATCACGAACTAAAACTTCAGAAACAGCACTTTGCCAAGGCATGCTTCTCGAATCCTGATTTTGCTCCTAGTCAGCTTCAAAAGCTATCGCACCGTTCTACGATAAGTGATATAAACGGCCGGGTGCCGGCGCTGCAAGAGCAAACACTTAAATCAGACCAAGAACATGCAAGCTCGCCACCTCCTGGTGAGTCTCAAATGCCATCGCTGCTAACTGACGTCCGACCTGTCTTCCTTGACATGGAATGGCTGACTGTTCTGTAGCTCGAGGGCGAGAAGAAGAACAGCGCGGATACCTGAGACTGCAAAATCACAAGACCGAGTCAAAGACTGGACTATCAGAGGAGCTCGTTTTACGACCCACCCACTGCCGCCCACCAGATACAGGACACAGAGCCTACGACATCAACGGGATGAGGAAGAGACTGTTATCGAGGCCTGATTGGCTTGGCCTATCTGCCTGCCGGCCGCTTGACATTCGTTTTACCCCTGTAGCTGAGATGGCAAAGATTGGAAGACGTCGCAGACAGATTGTAAGGAATGTTTCCCAATCACTCACCCCACGATCTCGGAGTCCACAGCCCACATTCCCAGGCAAGAGAAAGGGATTTGTTAAAACCCACGAATCGTCTCTGGCGGGCTACAACAAGGAGCGGCAGTCTTTAACGCTTCAAGAACATTGGTTGTCTCCTAGTCGGGCTACAGTGTTGGCTTCAAGTCCTCCGGGGCAGATTAACTCTCGGGACTCGAGAAATCCCTCAGGAACAGACAACGGTCTATCATTGCCAGAACTACATCTCATCGAATGTAACAGACCAATATCTTCAATTGCTAACAGTGACGAGAAGGCAGAGGTTGAATTTGAATCATCTGAATTAATGCCCCTGAATACCGCAAGACATCTCGAGAGCTTCGATGATGTAAAAGAGAGACATGAAAGTTTGCGACGTAATCGAAGACAAACTAGGTACTCGCCGCACCAGTAACTGGCTAACTGTTGTGGATGGCATAACATCCCCTGCGTCGACCGACAATAGGTCCATCTCTAAACTCCGACGGCCAGTCCATGCGAATTACAACCCTCTTGTTGCTTATGAATCCTTTAAGGATTATCCACAATCCACTGTTGCAGAGGGCCGAACGAGAGACCGGAGATTAAGTGACAAACATCGGTCTGGCAAGTATCAGCTTGATGATAATTTTCCCCGTTTAAGGGATGGCTTGTGTGGCTTTCCCTCACACCCGCAACGAGGTCAGTCATCATTGGCAACGAAGATTTTAACATCTTTCGACGAAAGCCCAACAAATTCGATCACTTTGGAAGAACTCGCATCGGAAGCCCAGGCACGCCCGCGTCGGGACCACAGAATATCGCATTATGTAAATGTATCACCAGTATCTCCGATAAGCGGGTTCGGTAACATTTGGAAATCTGCTACCGCTCGTCACAAAGAAGAGGAAATTCTGCCTGAACTTCCGCTATTTCACCGCCTATGATTGTCTGTAACACCTACAAAGCATTTCAATATCGACGATCAATTTTGACTATCCGCTCAAGGTCTCCTGGCTTCCACTCTATGACCAGAGGTGACTACCTCTTCAATTGAGCAAGATCTTAGGTCGAATTCTGCGGCCATTTGATACTCATCAAACGGCAGCAGTCCTGGAGTAGGTTTAACTCCATTTCCAGCACCAAGCGAGCATTCTACCTGTCACAAAGCTTACAACAGGCTCCCTAAGACCGAAAAGTCCGGGCTCGTTGCCCTTTGCTCAAACGTGAAGTCAAAGATCAAAACAGCTTCTTCTCACTCATTGAAATGGAACGAGAAAAGAGCATTGGGTATGCTTCCTCAAGCTCACCTCACTATCGAGCTTCAGACGTGAGCAGATCATCTAAGCATCTGGGCAATCCTTCACATATTTCCAGCCAGACGTGTTGCTCAAGCTTGGAATTCCCAAACATGCTCCAGGCGTACAACGCACTCTCCTCCTCCTAAACGCGTCGATTCATCAGTGCGTTAGTCTTTGCGAACTTCTCTTCCACTGTCATCCTGTCCAAAACTCCGATCATGCTGTGTGAGTATCTAGGCACAGATACGCGGAGTCAAGCTATCATGGCCGGGACATCGTGGGCTAGAAAAGTAAGGCGACTTGCTACAGGTGTTGAGTTTATCCCAATCTCGAAGGAGTCGTGAATGTATAAGCTCTATTGTCAGGTAATTTGTTCCTGATGTGTGTATACCTTCAGCAATTAGTCTTGAATGTGTCGTAATCTCCTTTTCCACCGTTTCCGCCTGCGTAAGCCCCTCTTCTTCGTGTTTCTTCGCGGTCTCCGAAAATATCTATAAATGGCCGCTTTAATAGCTGCGCCGAACCCTGATCCGTGTCTTCAGCGCGATTGCATATTCTGACGGATGTTCTGACAAATGCTGGTTAAATCGACTTTGGTTGGTCTATTCAGGCAGGGTCTCAAGAGACTCAATAAGCACAAACTCTCGATCCATCCATAGTAATTAAGATTTTAAGCAGGCTAGCCCAATGCACATGGCCACCAGAGAGCGAGTCTATGAATGAGCACAACTTACCAGATAAATTTGATTTGGGTTGCCTAGTTCTTGAGTACTACGCTGCCCTGGTTCGCAATGAGGTCCACCAGGTTCAGGCGGACGAAGTTGATGCGGAGCCGAGGCAATTTCTGCTTTATGCCGAGTTATCCAGGCCTTGCATAAGTCCAAGTTGAAGAGCATCAAAACATCAGGCAACACGGTTCTAAGCTTCAACACGAATATATAACATGCTCTTCCCATCTACTTCCGACGGGTCTCTGCGTAATTGCGAACGAACCCACAGTAGTTGACCACACTCTGCTGAGCTAACCATTATGGCGACGAACTTCAGAGCAACGGTTGCCAAGGCCTTCGAAGGCAAGCAAATTGCAGGTGGTGCAGTCATAGCAGTCGACAGGACCGGCAAGGAACTTTTCAGGCACGCTTTTGGCAAGATTTCCCTGGAGGACGACGCTCGACCCTTCAACTACGACACCACGTTGTGGATCGCAAGCAGCACCAAGCTCTTAACATCTGTTGCCGCTCTGCAGTGTGTAGCCAAAGGCTTACTCAAGCTGGACGATGACATCTCGAATGTCCTATCGGAATGGAAGAACCCTCAGATACTTACCGGCTTCGACGAAACTGGTAAGCCGCAATTGATTCCCGTAAAAGAGAAGATCACACTTCGTGGCCTTCTCACCCATTCAAGTGGCATGGGTTACTACGGCTTAAACCCCCTGGTCAGCAGATGGCGGGACGACCAGAAACTGCCCGGCTCGTCAGGTGAGCTCTCAGACTTGAAGAATCCTCTCGTCTTCGAGCCGGGCTCGTCGTGGCAATATGGAGCCGGTATCGACTGGGCAGGCGCGATGGTTGAGAGAGTCACGGGCATGAAGCTGGGCGAGTACATGAAGAAGGAAATTTTCGAGCCACTTGGAATGACACATACTAGCTTTCAGGTCGAAGGAAACGATGCAATGATGAGTCGAATGGTTGGACGGGTGGCAAGAAGTCCGTCTAGTGAACTGATCAAGGAGCCGAGCGGGCAGTATCCTGTCAAGGACAACAAGGATGACTATGGTGGAGCTGGGCTCTATAGTTGCGCGGAGGACTATATCAAGGTTCTGACTTCGTTGCTGTCAAACGATGGTAGGTTATTGACAGGCGAGATGTACAAAGAGCTATTCAGGGGTCAGCTTGAGCATCCGCAGGCGTTCATTGAGGCGGCCACGAGCAGCGTCGTCGGACATATCTTTGCGCCTGCGTATAGTGCTTCAAGAGGTGCTGGCACGAAATGGGACCATGCACTGGGCGGTGCAATTGTTGGCAGCGAGATCCCAGGGCAGGCGGCGAAGGGGACGTTGTTCTGGAGTGGCTTGCCGAACAACTACTGGTTCATCGATCGAGTGAATGGCGTTTGCGGGTATTATGCCAGCTGGCTGCTGCCACCCGGGGACGCAGTCACCGGAGAGATGTTTGCAGCTCTACAGAGGGCCGCCGTGAAGGAAGCTACGAGCTCGAAATTATAAAGCAAAACAATATTCGATGCAAGGGCAGAAGGAGTAAACTTGCTGGCGAGCACCGTTTGTCTGCACTTTCGCGGGACGCCGAGCAAGCGTTCTCCGAATAATACGCTGGTGGAGCAAGGTTCTCCAAACTGTCGTTAGCTCACAAGTTTGAACTGAACCAATCTTTCTTCCACCAGAGGAAAGTCTCAACATTTACTCGAAACTCAAATCACGGTTATGATTACCATGCTACGAGCCTGATAGATAGTCGAAAAGATCACACTTCATCACTGCACTTTTACGCGAGGCATACGAGGAAGCTCTCCAGAACGAAACCCATGAAGCTGGTGCATTGACGTTTGAGTAACGTCGAACTGCTCATGTGAGGTACAGCAACAAGGATTGAGCCAGTTTGCTGAGTCTATTCGTCTGGTACTCAACGGCAAGAATATGGACGCGCTGCGCCGCCACACCCGCTCATTTGAGCCAAGCGTCGCAGGCTGAGGAAACTTCTAGAATCGACCAGCAGCATCGCCAATTTACTAGAGTTGAGAGGACAGTGAAGCCAGTGCTCTTCCACTCAATGAGCCAAGGCGCTTCTGGAGTCCTGACGGCGTCAGGCAACACATGGCGACCAGCTGAGTGGCGAAGCAACCCCAAAAAACATTGTTTCGTAGAAAAAGCTGTGGCAATACTCGAATTTGGTATGGAATGAACCAGTCTAGTGGCACCTGCTGACGTGAGTAGATGAAGCTCGCCATCTATTGGTGACAGACTGAATTAGTCATTATGTTCGCTAGTTTGGCATCACCAATAGCGCTACCGGGCAAGAAAAAAATTTGCCAGCGTCACTGCTCGGTGGACAACCTCCATATGCGCGGCATCAATATGTTTTGCCAGCTTGGCTTCAGTCGGCTCTTTTCCTGCTTGTCTTGCGATGCGGAAGCCGATGCTTTTACTCATGCCGGGCGCATTTGAGACTTTGCATCTAGCAAAGGCAACTGGGATATTTGCGTCATGCAAAATGCCAACACGCTTTTCCTGCAACTGTGCGATGCCAAATGAGTCCTTTTCGTTCCGCGAGGTGCGAACGTGCTTTTATCTCCACTTTCGGTGAGGTAAAAGTCATAGGTTCTCATTATGCCACCCGGTTTAGCACTGATTTTTGCTGATAGTGCCAGACAAAATGAGATGTGAAATGGCTTTCCAACCAATGAGTTGCTTTCTTTGCTCTCCACTTCGATTGAGCTGCGGTACTCCGCTCCATTTTGCGTGAGGTACAGTGATAGCGTCCCAGATGCGGCTGCGAGGTGTCTTCTGTGATTTTTGAGCTTTGAAAACTCCTTTGCGTACCCAATGTCAGCCTTTTCAGGTTTCCGGCTGCTTTCTCTGCTTTCGTTATATGCTGTATTCGAGAGCATCAAACCACAAAAATTGTCCAGACCTGAACTTCCTCCTACAACGAACAGCAGCATGACAGCAAAAAGCTCTCACATCTTAGTAACTGAGGATGAAGCGCTCCTTCTCAACGGCGACAGCTGCGAAGCTCTTCCAGACGCCCAAGAGCTCCCTCCTGGTTATGATGTACGGCCGCCGGATGACGAGGATGACGAAGACGAATTCCTCGATGCTGATGTGTCCAAATTGTGTTCTTCTTCCTTGCCACCATATTTTCACACCGAGCTTCCGCCTGCTTCTGCCACGATCTGGCGCCATTTGTCGGACAATGTCACACATACTCCTGAGCCGCCAAGTATCGTCATAGATACTGGTAAGTGACTCTCAGGACCCATCAGCATGCAATCGTCACCTGACGTGCTCTAGAAAAATTGGCTGAACGTAAGAAAACGTTCGAGAAGCTCGCTATTGCTTTTCTTGAAGAATTCAGGGAGTACATTAATCTTTTCGACGTACTGAAAGTTTGCATTTGGGCATTGGCTCCAGTGACTTTCTTTGCAGCCGTTTTTTTGACGCAGATTTCAACAAAAGTATGGGCTAGATTTGTGTGCAGCACCTGCGAGGATGCCTTTATATACATCGTCATGGATCCAGTTTACACACCTGAACATCTACTCCAATTGTCACGCATCTCTAAGCAGAACTTCGAGTGGGGTTGTTATATGGACTTGTTGACGGACAGAAACGGCAAGGTCCTTGTTTAGTATACTGGTATGTGCATACAGAGAACCGACGAAATATCACTCACCTGCAGCAGGATCAGCTACCGGGTTTGGAAGACCGCAGACAAAGACTACACACAATTCTGCACCGTCTGGCCTCATCGGGCGCTTGTTGTCGTACTTTCCATTGACGAAAAGGAATGGTTTTGCCCATGAGCGTCGTCTTGCGGATGCTCAAGGCCAAGGAATACGACCCAACTTCCGTCTTGTTGCTACTGTGAAGCAGGGATTCTTCGAGCTTCACAAAGTTTATTGCCTCGCTCTAGAAACATTTATCATGATTCTTACCAGCATTGATACTGAGTATGGCGACGATGCGCTTTACCGCACCGGCAATATTGGGCAATGGGTGGCGGACTTTCGCAAACGTCACAAAATACCGACTTTTGGCGACATAGAGCCCCTTAACAGGTGTATTCCCTTGAACCAAGGCGTTCGTCCCGACAAGCGCTTCGGAAAAGACGCTATACGCAAATGCTGCAATCCAGACGCTGATTGCCCGGCAGGCATCGATTTCCTAAATCCAGGAAAGTGGAAGTCTCTTGAGCCCGGTCTCATATTTAATGGCAAGATGTTGTGCAATACTTGCTGGTCGTATAGGTACAGGTTCCACAAACACAGGTCGCAAAGTATCGTTGACAACTATGTTGCCCGCCAGAAGGACGACGTCTGTTTTTGGTGTTTTCGCGGCTTTCCGCCAATGGGCATCAGTGACCGCAAGAACTTTGTTCCAGAGCTCAATCGAAGTCTCTGTCGGAGTTGCTATCGTTTCTGGAAGGAGTCTGATACAGGTTCCTCCTCTCTGAAGTTGTTGCCGCCGGTTCCTGGCGTCCACATTCAAGGTCCATTTCAATGTGAAAGATCACAATGCCATTTGAAGGATCGAGATAGAGCCAGGAAGTGGTACTTCGAAAAGAACGGGCTACTTCATTGTCTGAATTGCCACTTCGATCACATTCGGATCGTCTCATCGAAATCTTTCCAGACGATCGAAAAGAACAGGCAAGCTGCTCAAAACCGGTCGCAGGACAAAGAATACCACCTCCTAAATCGCGACGATTGTACCGGCCAAAACCGCAGCGGTTGGCTTGCATTCTGCGAGAAACGAGGCTTCGACTTTGTCGGTCAGACGTTGGACGACCGGGTGAAGGAGTTTGTCGAGCTTCGCAGCCAGATAGACATAGACAATATCGACGGCCAGCTGCGCGACAGATACTACAACGAGTCTGCTGATGGGCAGAGTACAGCATCATTCGCTGCTCAAATGGCTGTCAGAATTACGGAAAGGGCTGGAAAGGAAGGCAGGCAGGCAGGGGTATCGGTTTTCGCGGACGATGAAATAGCGATGGAGACCGACACCAGAGCATCCTTCGTCGCGCAAATGGGCGACAAACCTGCGCAAACGGCCGGGATAGGGCTGAATGCTGCGGATACAGCAGAATTGGCGGCGAAGGGCAAGAAAGCAGTGCGGGAGATGGAGACACCAGAGCTGAAGAGGCCGGCATTACGCGACATCAGTGGAGATGCGAGTGCTCTGAAGAAGCAAAAATCATTAAGCGACTACTTTGTGAAGAAGTAAGCCAGTATCTCAATTCAGCCTTGCGATTCCGCATCGTGATTCACACATCTAGTCCTTGGGGCACTTTATCCATTCGTTCATGCTACACCAGGTTTTGCTCGTCGTACACTGTGCGCTTGCCGTATGGATCTCGCCGAGTGACGGGCGAGCTAAGCTTCTGTAGATTCCCTGAACAAGACGATGATAATTGGCATCTTTAACGACCCGCTATCTGGCTAGTATTCCCTGTTTCGCCGATTGCATCGAGGTTCCCAAAGTAGTCATCTTCAGTATCGGCGTCCAGAGGCTCCTGCACATAGAAGTATCCTTACCTCCCGAATTTCAATCACTTAGTGAAGCTCAGTCGATAGAGTAAGATGTTACAAGCATGCGTGTTGCGAGTCGATTCAATTTCAGGTTGAGGGAGCAAGAGCTGAATGGCTAAGGCTGCCAGGCGTGCACGAGCCCCAAAGCCAGTGAGGCGCCTTGCCAAGGAGGAAATGCGTAAGTCGGATGGTCCGTAACGGTCACTTGAACCATGGGAAGGGTTTTGGAATCAGCAAGGCTTTGGTGGATGGGTCTTGGGAACGTTATTATTATAAACGAATTCTGCAAAAACGATACCACACTGAACGGTGAGATGGCCGAGCTGGTTGTGAGTTCAAGATACGTCCCACTTGCTACTGCGCTTGCTAACCGTATCTCCAGATGGCGTTAGGTTAAGGATAAGCCTTAATTATCGCTCTGCTTTAGCAAGAGATCCTAATGGAGTAATTCCGCGTGGGTTCGAATCCCACTCTCATCAAAAATTTTGCGCTTTAGCTTGCCTGATTGTATCGTTGCAAACGGCCTCAGCATGCCTTGCATTTTTGGCCTTTGGATCGTCCGGTAGACGCCCACTCTTCATGTAAAAGATCCTGACACACACTGCCGTCTACTGGAAGTGCTAGAGCTTGTGCTAGTCGTTTGATATGTCGTCCGGCCAAAATTTAACCACAAGTAAACGAGTTGTGGCCGAAAATGTGTTTGGTCTATTGGGAGGGTACACCATGCTGTAGAACGGCAATGAATCCGTCGCAAACTACATGACAACAATCATTGGGTACAGTTCGCTTTGTATGAGCGTTAAACAATTATGATGCAACAATCTATGTCGTCGTCGTTGAAAACGACGACGAAGACGCGTTACACGGTCGACGTCAAGCCTTGCAAGATGTTTTTTATCGCTGAAACTGGCAAGCTTTTATTCAGTTGTAGGCGCGGCGAGCGACATCACATGCATTGAACATGAATATTTGAGGGAACATGCCACAAGAACTGCCATAGTCAGGATGTCTTTCGGTAATTCGTCCCAGGTTCAAGGGGCTTCGTGCACGGCGCAGGGACTTCTAATCGACTACTATTACAAAATCCGATATACGCGTGGGAGCAGTCGGAAGGCCATCAGAACTAAAGCAGGTCTCCAGACCAACATTTCAGTCCATCACCTAACAGATGGAACGAAAGAAAAGTATTCATTTACCTTCCGCGCACGAGCTCCATTAAAAGAATCCATAGGTGCATGATGCATCGGTTGCGACCGACAGATAATACCTGTTGATTAATATGCATGCTAAACCAAATGGGACAACGGTCACAGCTCACCATGCTGCGAGCAACCACTCCACGGCCGTTTGTCTTGCATAGAGAATACATTGTCTCACATCAAATTTTTTCAATCCCCGTAGGATTGCTCGTGGATCATGACAAATATCCGTGTGTGGTGATGGTTAAGATCGATAAATACACAGAGGCTACACGGGCAGCTCGTTCACCAAGAAAACGGGATCGAGGTGGCTTTCGCCAAGCTCGTATTCTGTGCCCGTTTAGGTCATGCGACGCATTCGCATGGCGCGAAGTGTCGCCATGCATTCATGAGGGTCACCCTCCAGGAACCCAAAAAACAGTTCGGATGAGATAAAGATTCAAGGCCATGAGCAGCGCTAGGCACGCGAGGAACAAAGTTCGCATTGGACCCGAAGCGCCGGCTCTGTGGGGCGATCATTATTCTCAAAGAGGATACTGCATGCTAGATCGATACACCTTGAGGTTGGTCTAGATCACCATCGGTTACGCCAGCCGAAGCACTGTACGAAGAGCCGTAAGCTGTGTCCTATTTCGCCTAAGCCGAAGTGGAGTTGGACTGATCAGCTGCAACAACATTCGGGAAAAGTATTTACGAGTGGTCGTGTAAACCACTGTATGATGTTGTGCACGTACAAGGGTTATTTTATTTGGCCGAACTCATCGCCCGGGACCAATTTCCGAAGCTCTCGTATCTGATGAAGGACGCGGGCAGCTGGGGATTGCCTGTCGTTCTCTCCTGCCGTAATTTCTAGATCACTCCTCGATTCAAGCTGTCTCTGTACAAGATGCGACTGATACTTATTGGGATTTTGACGATCTGATCCGGCGCAAATGCACAGAGTAGGCGAAATTTCAGAACGGATAACCTACCTTGTTTACCAACACAAAGTGCATGACCCTTGATGCGTCGTATGCTAGCTGATTGCGCGCGTCACTTCATCACCGTCATCGTTTGTGAAGCCTTTTTGAAAACTGCTGCATTCCCTCCGTCTCCAGTCGTTGACCGGCGCAGTGCCTGTAACGTCTCTTTGAGATCTTTCCAGATATACCAAACGAGCCCGCAAAGCATAAGGCTTGGGAACATAGACTTTGCAGTGCTTCTGGCCTAGCAGAAAGATTGCGGCTGGACTCGTATCACTTTAGTACGCCTTCCGGCTGCGGCTGAAGCTCGTCCCGCAAACTCCCTTTTCCACGTTCCAAAGAACGCTAGGAATAAATGGTGAGCCCTTCTCACATCATCTTCGCGATCGTCGACCATATGAACTCGGATTCAGACCAAATTCAGTATGTCAGACATCAAGAGCAAAATCGCTGTTGATCAGTTTCCGATCTCGAAGTTGGCATGCTAGATTGGGGCGCTAATTGATTTAGGATTGACGCCACAAAACATGGGTGTCGCGTGGCTCCGGCAGTGGTACGCCCCATTCACTTATTTCTCAGATACCTGACTCAAACTAGTTTCGCTTGTGACAATTAGGTCGCTCTTGCGGTAGTTCCACATCTGGTTTTCGGTCCTTCATTGAAGCACCTACGCTGGTACTCTTGTAGCCCGCTGAGAACCTTTTTGCTTGTGACAAAACCTATTCGACTTCTAGACCAGGCTCTAGATTCCCCCTGTCAACCTGTGCCCCATATGAAAGGGCCGCACCACAATTTCGGTGAGCCAGCCATACATCAACGTACTGCTGCTTCGGCACAATATCGTATTGCCGCCACTAAAGTCATGCTGTTTTCAACGGGATCTTGGCAGACGACTTCCTTGATACTCCTTGGCTTGAGCTGCTTCATGACCTAGGTGGAGATCTAGTAATGATTCGCCAGCCAGAATACCGGCACTCTGAATCTGCCACATAGTCTGAATCCCGAGCAACCGTCTACCCGCGCAAGCTCCAGTTTGTCCTCGAATCAATTTCCAAGATGCCCTCTGTCGGCTATTGTCAATCTCGCGCTAGCTTGAAGTTCCTGTGCCACAATGAAAACTGCCACATGGCAAGCACATGGGGAGCACATGGCGAGCAAGGAATAAGGGCCGTCTATGCATATCGAAGTCTCAACCATGACGGTTTCATATCCGATGCGTGCCTCTTCTGCAAGATTGCAAGCCACAATTGCCGTAAATCGACGCTTAGCTCGGCAGCGCATTCTATTTGGTGAGGTTACTTGCCGAAGATCTCTCTGTGTGGGAACTTCATGCCAGATTCATTATGCAGGGCTCGATCCGAAATTCTGGCATATTGGTGAGCTCATTATCAGGCATGCTAGTTCGTCTTGCCTCAGCATCTCGGCAGCGCTCTTCTCGGAGCCATCACAACAGTCATGGTTCGCCTCTAGGGCTAATGGTCGGACTTCACTTCGATTTGGCCTTTGACGACTGGCAAGCAAGGTCACCTTGAGACATATGATAGAGTGCTTCAAAAAAACAAACAAGCCAGTTGTGGGTTGCAACAGCATCATCTGGCGTACACCTGAAGCAGAAATTAAGGCCAAACGATCCCGAATGCCGTACCAATACGTTCTAACGCACGCTGATCACTTCATCTTTCAGCATAGCGCGCGTTCCGCCCCAATCATCTCGCTCTGACTGCATCACCTGTCGCAAGAAAATCCGAAAACTTCGATCGCCAACGCCTCTGACAGAGCATACCTCTGCTCAAAAGACATTGTCGCGTCGTGTTGCAGGTATATTGGACTTCAACGCCAATCACGAGTTGGGCTGTCAGTCTTTGAACCGGAAACAGGGTGCAAGAAAGAGATAATATAGACAGCTTACCCGTCAACAGTCTTCCACAGTCCCAGCAAACTTTGCGCTCATCTTTTGGCAACATCAACGTTGGTCTTTGCGCAGGTCGTCAATGGCCTAAGCAACCGACTGGACCTTGTATATGCTGAAGTGACGATGCTATAGCAGCGGCAACGAGCGACCTGCATACACAAGGCCATCACTTTTTTAGGGTACGACTCACTATTAACGCGATTCAAATCTGTAAGTGCCTCCCGAATGGAAGGCAAGACTCTCTCGGCGTTCGGTCCTGCTTTCTCTGGTACACGACCATCTACCACCACACAGCTGCGGCTTTATCGTAGCTGCTACCAGCAATCGCTGCTAGCCGCCTCACCTCCTTTCGAATCATTTTCGCGCACCACAAACCAGCAACTGCAAACACAATGATAATACACTCATGTCATTAGGTATCGATATCCGTCAGCAGCGTTATCATTCACTCCGTCTGACGCAAATATTGATCACTATTTCAAGTGACCAACACTCTGTTCGCTATTACCCACCACCACCTCTTACAACAAGGCGGAAATAACATCTAAGAAGACTTCACATGCTGCCATCGAGTGGACTTAGCCTTTGGAAGTCTGCCATCTGCTTCGCCGAAAGAACGTGCTCATTGAGTCACTGGGAGACGTGGATCAAGCCAAGATCATAGTATACCACTCTGTCGGAACTGTCAACAAGTGGACCTCCAACAAAGTCCAAATACACAATACTGCAGTGCAGAATATCGCCATTTTGAGCTTCAGAAGAGCAAATTATATTTGCTTACCCGCAAATAGACCTCATCGCTCTGTGTCGGTCTTTTATAGCTCGAAACGATCTACCATAATTGACTCAGACCCATACCCTTCCTTCAAGACATGCCAAAAAGAGCACATTACTCGTCGTGGATGGAACTCTTGATTGGTCATTAACCGACTTGAACCAGGACCAGCATTACATAAAATTCTGACTGTCTGTCTGGCTTCGATTCTGTCCAGCAGTTCAAGAACACGCGCGCTTCCTCACAATATTTTTGGTTTCGCTTTTGCCTCTTGGATGACTAGCATGCAATCTATCGAGACTTCTGGTAGTTAGAATCACATCCTCCAAATTGCCAACCTCGAGCCCCCTACCAAAGAACGACCTTTAGCCTAGGTCAAACAGTGGCATCGGAATCACTTTACGCTCCTTCCATTTCTGGCTCTAAAAGTTGATCAGAGATCTATCATGTTCACAACACACCCATCGATGCAGCTTGGCAATCCATTCCAGGAAGGTACCTCACTACCAGGCCATGAACAGCAGGGAGCAGCCATACAATTATCTCAGGAAGCCTTGAAGCGGGAAATGGAATTGCAAAGAAAACGAGAACATGACATGCAACAGGATGCTGGAACACAGAAATGCATCTACAATAACATACCAGTAGCGGGGCAATACAGGCTGCGCATGGTACAGCAACCTGAAAGGGCTATCGCTCACGGAGAGGCAGCAAAACGCCCAACAATTGCTGAAGCCGACGCAGAGCAGGCAAGGATAGCCGAGAGCGGCGGCAAGCCCAAGAGCAGCCGTAAGCCTGCGAAATGGCCTATCGAACCCGCACCTGTGGTCGAGGTTGTTACTTCTGCCGGCAAAACCAATTCGTTCCTCAACATCAACCCAAATTTCTGGATGTACGTAACGTTAAAGCCAGCCCTCGCCAATAAAGCGCAGTATATCGAAGACGACTGTCTCATCGGCACAAGATGTAGCTCTGTCTCCAAGGTGTACAAGAGCACGACCTGGGAAGCCGCCTGGGCCCCCTTCGGAGATCTCTATGTTAAAGATGCAGGGAAATACTATCTGCTCTTTGACCTCTGTGAGATGGTTGTTGATTTCGAGACTGGTATGAGCCATGTTGTCAAGCGGTGCTCGACCGAGTCTCATGTGTTTGAAGTGCTCCCAAAGTCCGCAAGGCTACCACCGGCCACACAAACAACACCGATCAACCTTCTGCTGCTCGACGCTGGCCTGAAGATCAGGTTCCGCCGACTGAATCAGCCTCGAAAGCCAAAAAATCTGGATTGGGACTCAAGTCTGCAGCAAGAAGCAGCTGCTAAGCGATCATCAGGACGACATCAGTCTAGCCAAAGAAAGAATCGGGGGTCGCATTTAAGTCTTCAACAGCCGACTTTACATTACCCGGACATGCAACAAAATCAACCACAGACTGGCATGTATGGCACAATGCCGACCATGGTCACGCCCCCTACTATGGGCCTCAATATGCCTTCCATCATACCACCCATGGTATTTCGAGGAGCGAAACCATATGGCTTTCCTGCTGATCCAGTGGGAAGCTACGTCCCGGCCTCGACGTTCACCTTTGAAGCTCAGTCTGGGCCAACGGAGTTTTCAAATTTTGGACCACAACCTGGTCCGAGCAACACTACTGAATTCGCGTCCCAATCTGACCTGAGCGGGTATGCGAACTATGAAGTCCGACTAGACTCCAATAACGTGGTAGATTTCGGGTCTCATCCTAGGCAGAGCGCCCCTGCTAGACTTGAGGAGGCGGATTTCCAGAATATTGCCGCGTTTTCTGCCTTTCAAGCTGAACTTTGGCCGCAGTCTCAAGGTTTTGATGGCGACCATATGAGCCACGACACCAACGATGCCATCGGCCCGGATGGCAATAATGTCGACCGCCATAACATGGACCCGAATCTGCGATAGTGAGAAGCCGGCGTTCACCGCGCACTGGCGTACACTAGGTCGGCATGTCGAGCATGGGCGGGCGGTAGATGGTATGCGTTGATTCCCTCGGTTTTTTGAGTCCTTTTGCAGTGACATAGCATGAGAGTCTTGGCTCATTGAATCAATTTTTATCACCGTTCTGACGGCCGTCACGATTTTAGCCGTGCCTTGCGATCGACAATAGAGCTCGTCATGGTATGACTTGGCGTCTCGTCCAGCGATGTCCGGAAATAACTTGGCTACTTGCCTCACTGGAGAATCGTGAGTTTTGGTAGAGGTTCATATGACAGCATTGCCGCTACCCTCCGGTGATGGAAAAACTCGTCATAGTATGGTCCGGTCTGATTTTCTTGATGTTCTGTCACGTTGGAGAGTCCCATGAATGAACCACGAGATTTGTTGCCCACCAATGATCCGATGCTGTCATTGCAACCCGCAGACAGAGAAAAGGTTCATGGTGATAATATTGGCTTCTTTAGGTGTCGGTGAGTTTGAGAGAGAGGCAAATGCTTGGCTCATCGGAAGTTGAGTAATTTCATCAAGTGGTGTATCAGCAATGTCGCCGGTTGTCGCAGCCGGTCAGGCGATGCATTAGAAAGACACGATGCTTGCTGTGAATGTATGTAAGGTCGTCAAGAAACCTGAACTAGTACCAAAAAAGGAATGCTTTTAGCATCCAAGTCAGTGTGGCTTCTTGGTGCTATGAAGGATTCTCATGGAAATTGAATTCGTCCTCATTATATATCTTCGAAATCAAAGACCGGCTAGTGCTGACCATATTGCATCTTTCTGGCACCCAGCCGTTGCAGTCGTGACTGTGGTATAACGAAGGGCATAAGATTTGATCGCGGCTACCATAAGCAACAGTATGGAGATGTTCAAAGAACCGGAACACGAGTACCAAGCCTCTTCCTACTGAGGCCAACTGAGTACGTGGCTCGTATCAATAGTCGATCGCAGGTAAGGTCTCATGAATTGCAGAACCCCAAGGCAATGGACCCTGCTGCTCGGTTGCTCATATTTTAAGAACAACGATACCATCAAAATACACAAGCTCGGTAGACATGTGGTCAAGAACAACTGTCCCCTCGGTGAGTCCACCTTACGTACCCTTATCCACAGAAAGGCGAACCAGGCGCTTCCAAAAAGTTCATTACATCTATGTGGACAATCTCCTTTGTCAGGTCTTGCATCAAGGCTTCCTCACATGCCCAAGGTAGCCGGACTGACCAGCACGATGTCTATGACTCTTCACCTTCCTTACTGGTCGTCCTAGTTCCGTAATAACAATGGCTAAGCCATCGTCACAATTCCCAATTCCTAGGTCCGCACTTCTGTCGAGCGGCATATGCACAGCAAGCGAAGGCGAGCCGAACCTCAGCACCATAGAAGGATACTTACCAGGCATCCGCCAACGACAGATTAGCACCATCAAGCCCCGTGTCCACCAAAGCGTAGGCCTTGACCATCTATCCGAAATTCAGTCCGTAGTGCTGACAAGGCTAGACAGAAAGGTACCGGGCTTGCGGAGGATCACTTGAAACCTCTTGGAACTGGACTGAGGCGAAGCTCTCGAATGCACCGCCTCTACCACGCATGTTCTGCTCGTTGCCTTCATGCTCAAGACCGCTTCTGCGATCCTCAGCCCATAGATCTATAGGAGACTGAGGTGATAGCTAGCAAGGCGTCATCTGCAGCTCTACCAGCACCAGAGCCATGTGCCATCTGATATCCGACGACAACAACATCTGACAGCACTCGAGTCACAGTGCAGAGAAGAGGGCACCTCTTTCGGAATTTTAAGAAGGCCAAATTCCTCCACCTCCACTTCAGCGGCAGACCCAGAGCTCGAGAAGACTTCTGAACAACACGATAGAAGCAACGAAGGAGGTCAACCAAGCGTACCGCGGCATGGGTGGCACTTTTTGCTTATCGATATGATTGGTATTTGACGCAGGTCTCAGGTTGAGACTATTCTGTACCCCTGCGTGGTCACGCGAGGTCAGCGTGGCTGCCTTTGACGTACAAACTTCACGCTCAAGCTCCAGTACAGTCACTCGGTCGAGGCAGTGCGGTTTCAACATGCTAATGTTTACTGAACCGTGTTCTGCTACTCAAAAGTGGAAAGCAACTTCTCCTGAAGCAGTCTATCCGGTGTAGGAGAAAGGAGCAAGCTTAGCGGCTATCCAGACACCCTCGCTCTGAATTCTCAGTATCCAAGTTTGAGTTCGATGAGGAGACCTGCTCAGAGCAGTGTCATGTTCCTCGTTTGGAGGCTTTCAGCACCGTTGTCGGAGTGGCGAGGGCGGAAAGCTCTCTTTTCCACCAGCTGTGTCTCGCCAGTGGTGGCGAGCTGAAGGTCCAGAGGTTGTTAAGCTCACCTCGACCGATCTCGGAAAGGCGAGACATCACATGCTCCAGGCGAGCATGCTTGGTAGCTCATGGTGGAGATTGTTCAGCTCTAGTCGGCGTTGCGAGGAAGGGCCCACAGTGCGCTGAAGGCTCGGTAGCGGGGCTGAGAGTTCAGCACGACAAATATATTCCATGCAAAGGCTAGGTTCTGGCGTTTCGACATGGGACAAATGCAGCCAACGTCTCAGACAAGGTTGACGGTCAAGCAGTTTGTGGAGCACTTTCTGATGTACCCCAGCGGTACCATTGTGCGTTGTAACAAGATTATCATACACGGCTAGCAGTAAGGCAATGTAGGCCTTGAGATCTCCTTGGGTGCACAGATTGGACTGGTCAATACCAGTAACGCACGGTCCAGAAGGCGTGACAAGATGAATCGGGCAAGATTGTTGCTTTTTTCCCGTTCGTGAGTAGAACAATGTTGTCTGGGAGTGGCAGTTTTATTGTGGTGCTGCCTTGAGGGCTCTCAAGTTGTTTCATGAGTTTTCGAACCCGTCATGAGCGCCAGTTTGGTGGGACTGCGAGGTAAGGCATTTGCGAAGCCGTGTACAGGATGTTGATCTGATCCAAGTCATTACGCAGCTCAGGAGGATATGGTTGCGCGCTCAGATTTGCTGTCCAGGCATATAGTCAATATACTACTTCGCGAACAGCCTACCGGTTGTTGACCTCTCGAGCCTCCGAAGATGGCCCGCATTTCCGAGAGCTTAGCGCTTACATCTAGACCTCCTTTTCTCACCTTCCTTTCTTTGGCATGGTGTCTATAAAGACGAAAGTCCAATACTTACGATGATGTCTCTATAGTCCGAATCGTCTCTGAGACTAAGGGTCTGCTGTCTTGAGATATGGATAGTACGAGCTCGACTAGAAAGTGCTTCGGGTTATTATGATTTCTCGTGCAATGTACCAATATGACAGCAAGAGGCTGCGAGAACGCAAGCAAGTACTGCCTGCTTTCACAGCTGCGCTTGAAGTGATGCGGAACGAATCATACCACCCTCGCATATGATTGAAAATAGCAGCTTTTAGGTCGCGTCTCAGTTGTAGTAAGCGCTGATAGTGAGTCTTCTTGAAACTACTCATACAGTGGTGAAAATGAAAGGGATACGCGGGATGGCGCAGCTGCAGCGATAGGCTATCAAAAGGGCCTTTTGAACTTCGTCCAGCAACGTGCATATAACACTGCTGTTTGCTGTTGGGGAGGTTGTTATAGAACTAGCAATAGCTCTCTTTGCCGTAGCTATTTGCTTCCGTGCCTCCTTATTTTTGCGCTTCTTCGCAAAGTGGCGCCAGATGACGGACCATTTGGCGTGCGATTCCGTGTTCAACGAAATTGCGCAACGAGGCGTGTGCAGGCCACAGGCTTCTCAATCATCGCTGGGGACGACTTTTGCAACGGATTACTATCCATAGTGTGGGCAGAAGCGTCATTGGCTCAATATCCCCTTCACTTACCTATCTTTACGTGATGGACCTGTAGAAGATCGTACCGATCACGGCGGCCAGGCCAAGACTATGACACGGCCGTCTTTGGCTTCACTGATCTTCCATCAGATATTCGTAAATGTCTCGTGACGCCCTCCTGAGGGACTTTTGGTGTAGCGCCGCCTCGTTTGACAGTGCAGAGAGCTGCAACCGCATTGGAGCTGTCAAGTTAGCCATTGAAATGGATTCCACCCGACCACATCGGCCGAGACCAGAGTATATTTAAATGAGTAGGAATTATATGTATGCTCGTTGCGTGGAGCCTCCAGTGCTGCGCTCAGATTCACACCAGCGTCATTTCCTCTAGTTTCTCCGAGTTTGCCAGCCAATACCGACCGTCCATCAACCCGTGGACATAGCACTCTCCAACATAGCAATACTCTCCGTTCACGCCTGTCCGCCTCACTACCCCTGGCACTGTAGCCCCCGCAAAAATCACTACCACATCGCCGATCTGCATGCGTGCGGGGCCCAGGCCCATCTGCCGGTCCCGCGTCAGGAAGAATTTCCGCCCCTGGCTCATGCTGCACTTCTCGCCAAAGGATAGGGCCCCAGTCTCCAGTGCTTGCAGCTGCATCGCCTCCTGAAACACTTGGTACTTTGGGCGATGCGTGTTCCGCTCCAAAAACGACGCCAGCTGCATGAAGTCCTCGAACGAGCGTGTCAGGGCGCGTACTTCGTTAACGCCACCAATAGGGCGCGCCTCCGTGATCGAGTCAAAGTCTGCGAAGGTGTCTCCGCACACAGTGCGTGCAAAGTCTTCGACGCGCCGGGGGTATTCGGCGAGACACTGGCAGACCGACGTCCAGGATTGGCGCACCCATTGTGCGAGGGAGATGAGTGCCCAGAGGGCTTCGTTTCCTTGTTGCATAGCTTGTTGGTAACCGAAGTCGTTCGCGCTGGGGCCTACGTCGCTGGTGTATGTGATTTGGCTGCAGAAGATGCCCCAGATGGGCAGTTTACGTGAACGGGTTGCGGCCGAGACGTCAATGATCGGGCTTGACTCGCCGGAGGCTTGGTAGCCGCTTGTATGTGCTGTAAACCACATGGAGTCGCTTGTGCGAGGCATCCAGGTGGGAACCCACGAGGGTAGGCTTACGAGGTCGTTTTTTTCTACCCGTGACAGGCTGAGGTAAGTTGGATCATTGAGAATCGGCAGTCCGGATTCGCCTAGGATGCTCAATTCGTTGAATTGACACGAGGGTTTGTTGCAAATAGAGCACGTACAGGGGGTTTCCAACATATGTATTGCAACATGGTGTAATAAGTCTGCCACGGTGAATGCTGCATCGTAACGGACCGTAATCTTATCTCCATCGGCACTCATGCCCAAGACTGCATATACTCTATCCTTCATCACCGTAGCGTCCATGTACTGAGAGAGTCGAAGGACATCCTTTAGCTTCAGCGACATTCGACCTTGCATTGCAGATGAAGATGAATCGGCTCTTGACCGAAAAGTGTCATGAAGCCGTAGGAATGTCAGGAGTCGGTATTTCAAGACTATTGCAGGCGCAGCCTGAGCAGGATCTCGATAACGTACCAGACATTCATCTACCACCCCACTTCGTAGAATGCCTCGAAGTTGCTCGCAGAACTGAGGCCATTCAAGACGATTCATCCCACAGTGGATGACGGCGTTGCTGGAAAGGATCACCTCTTGCATAACCCATACACGAGAGAACCATGATCGTTGCAAAAGAGTGGCGAGAGCCATGAGCTGTTGGACGGATATTTGGCCACGTTCGGTGATCTCCTTAACTTTGCGTTTAATTAGGACAGGACTATCGAGACCGTAAAACTCTTGGTGAAAGTTTTGGAGGGCCTGGAATGCCAGATTAACAATCTGAGGGGAGTCCCACTGGGCTCCCAGCCAGATAATCGTTTCATGTGCCAAACTATAGATTTGCTTCATCAATTTGACTTGTGACGCCTTCTCTTCATCATCCTGCTGATTAATGCAATATTTGTCGATCCAGACGTACTTTGCCTCCCATTCACCAACGATACTTTGCAGGACTGTAAGCATTCCGCTCGGAATCTGTAGCAATTGACCATCACACCAGATAGTCCGCGTTGGAAAATTCTTGCTCTCGTCTTCGATTGCTCCCCAAGAGTAGGACAACGCGAAGTACTCTGGTCTGCTCTGAAAGAGCCTAACAGGATGAACTCGGCAATGTATTTCGCCCTGACCTCTACTTGGAACGGGTTCGAATTTGAGTAATCGAATTTCATCGCTGTGGATGAGCCTTTGATATTGAATGCGTTGCTGATGCTGGGGTTGGTGGTATGATGGGGGAGGATATTGAGAATTTGATATATGATAGGGGAAAGAATATCGTTGAGAATTAGACTGAGTATAAGGCTGAGAACTTGCTGTAGGATACGGGTGACCATACTGTTGAGTGGGTGGATTTGCATTTAATGAGGCGTAGGGTGAATTGGACGGTGGGGTATATGACTGAGCAAATTGCTGTGATGGTGGAGTAGAGGACCAGCCGTACCCAGGAAGATACACTGGGAAGTTGTACGGATACATCTCCTTTGGGCTCCTGCTTTGAGCTGCTCGCTCAAATTAGTAGTAGCATAAAGGACGGCTGGCAAACCGCAAGTGAGTGATACGGTCCAGAGAAGGGCTCCGAAATGAATATGAATGAAGTGGCTATTCGCGGAGACAATGAAATTATCCACCCAGCTCACTGGCGCCTGGGGCCTAGGGTGGGGCTGCTTCGGCTAACCCCACGATCTCGCACGCGCAGGCACTCTATAATCGCTGCAATCTTAATCTTAGATTGCAGATCTCCCGCCATGAAGACGTAGGCTCTCA
The DNA here is from genome assembly GCA_000315175.1 of Herpotrichiellaceae sp. UM238. NCBI lineage: Eukaryota > Fungi > Ascomycota > Eurotiomycetes > Chaetothyriales > Herpotrichiellaceae > Herpotrichiellaceae sp. UM238. The sequence goes on from AMYF01000082.1 coordinate 28,994, forward strand.
AAGCATCGGTACCAGTTGCGTGATTTAAAATATTGCTTTCGCAACATAGCATGGTCCTCATCAAACGTGATGCAGTACGGTATGAATATGCTTTTAACACCTTATATCGCCGTCTCCAGGTCCTAATCTGAACTGCAGGATCATGATGGTAAATTTGGCCTTCGATTTCTGCTTGCAGTTTCTGCTCTGCAAGTTCGACTGTCAATTTTCATAAAAGATGCATCTGTGTCCTCAATGTGGATTATCCAGACTGTCGGCTCTTTCATCGTTGACAATGCGTTGTGACAGAAGATGTGACAGACTGATTTTTTGTTTAAGCAGAAACTCGACATGCCGCTGTTCTGTGCGCGGACAGGAGGATAGGTTACTCTGCAGGCGTTCCGTGATTGAGATGTGCGATGAAAATTCTTGAACCGTAGAGTGAGAACAACGCGTCCTGTAAGAAAACCAGGACGAAGCTAAGTGATCGTTTCAAATTATTCTGCAACCCAGACTGCAGCCATACCCATGCCAGTGCCGACACACATGCTTGTGACACCTATCTTCTGACCTGTCCTCCTCAATTCAGTCAACAAAGTCCCCACTTGCCTTGCACCAGTGCAGCCAAGAGGATGACCGAAGGCAATTGCACCACCTTTAGGATTCACCTTCTTCTCGTCCAAGCCAAGCTCCTTTACACACCACACACACTGGCTGGCAAAGGCTTCATTGATCTCATAAATGTCGACATCATCCTTTGAGATTCCGGCCTTCCCCAATGCCACAGGAATGGCTTTCCATGGGCCGATACCCATCAGGAGCGGCGGTACACCGACAACAGACGCAGTCACAAATTTGCCAAGGATGGTCTGGCCAAGTCTCTCAGCAGTGCTTCGCTTCATCAGCAAGACAGCGGCTGCGCCATCAGACACTTGAGATGCATTGCCCGCATGGATACTGCCATTCTTGGCGAAAGCAGGTCTAATTTTCGACAGTGACTCAGGTGTGATCCCTGGGCGCACACCATCATCCTTCGTTACTGTCACTGTCTTCTCCTCTTCCGTCTTCGGGTCTGTGTACTTCACAGTGACAGGCATGATCTCTTCATCAAAAAGCCCTTGCTCTTGAGCCTTCAGCGCTTTTTGGTATGAAGAGGCAGCGAATGCATCTTGCTCTGCTCGACCGACCTTGCGGTCTTTGGCCATCTGCTCTGATAATACGCCCATGGGCACTTTGCAGTTGGCCGACTGCATATGGCCTTCGAGCAGGTCTGAAAATTCCGTGACTGCACCGGGACCGTATTGAGTTGACATGCTCTCCACACCCGAACCAATACCAATCTCAATCATGCCCGTTTTGATCTGATTAGCAACATCCACACATGCTTGCAGACCAGAGGAACACTGACGGTTCAGGCTGCGCACAGCCGTGGACTCTGGAAAGCCGGCCACGAGGGCAGCTGCACGGTACTCTGTTGCGCCACCACCTGGTGCAAGAACACAGCCCGTGGCAATATCCTCGACGAGGTTTGGGTCAATCTTTGATCTCGAAATGAGATTCTTGAAGGTATGTGCTAGGAGGTCTGCGGCCATTGTATCTTTCAAGGGCCCTTTGCCCCCCTTCGTAAACGGTGTCCGGATGGCGCAGGTGACGACCACATCTTCTGGGGACTTCTGGAGGATTGAATCCTTTCCTAGTCCGCTCGGTGGGAGAGCATTTGATCGATCGGAGGAGAAATGACCAGAGACTTGGTCCAGCCTCTCCTTTGCTTTGTTAGGTGCTATAAGAAGTGGTCAGCATGTCGCCCCTGTTGCTGCTTCCTTATTGTTGTTGCTTACCTTGTGTCATGATGGCAGTTACAGGAAGAAGATGGAAGACCAAATTCTCAAGAGGCGGTGGAAAGGATGAGATGGAACTCACGAGATGCTGAGCAGGAGGCTATAAACAACAAGCTATAATCTTTCTTTATGAGGGCGTCACAAGGACTCCAGCATTCTCATGTGCTCGCTTCGGAGTCTTTGAAGCATGTGCACTCGCACATTCCACCGAGGCACAACGTCATCATGGTGATAGCCTTGTCGCTCTGCATGATCTTCAGCATCACAAGGCTGACACATTACCACGTTTCGAGGCAAGTCTCCCGAGTTTCAACATCTCTGACACGCTCATGTCAGTCAGACCTACAATTCTACTCTCCTCATAACCTTCTCTTGAATTCACTTCGAGCTTATGTCAACGCATCAGACAAATTGCAAGCCACAAGCTTCCTGTCCTTTGGTTCAGTTAGATTTACGGTACAGTCCGAGGGTTGTTGTCCTGATCCTGAAAGTTCAATATACGTATTGACCCAAAAAGCTTCAATGAGAGATACCATCTACCAACTGTTTCGCAGGGAAATGGGAACCATTGAAGAGATCAGTCTTTTCGTCCGGGCGAATTAGGATGCTAGCCAACAGGGTATCATCTGGTATCAGGAGCTTGCCTCGTTCCGCGAAGCAGTACAGCTTTCGAGTCCAGCCGGAGGTTAAACGGCTCAGAACTAGTTTTTGTTTCTCGGCTAGAAGCTTAGCTTACCGGCATAGTCTTGAACGACGAGATACTGCCGCAGATGATGCTTATTTTGGGAGAAGATGCCGTGGAAATGGAAGCAGGCTGAATGTGGCTGCATTGTGCATAGCCGCCGGGCATTGAGCATATACGTGCACTTTGGCCGGTCAATTGCCTAAGCCATCTATCAGGGTTTCGAGCGTAAATACTGCTGATCGACCGTATCGGTGTGCAGTGATACGACTACTCTAAAATTAATTTAATTGACTGGAGTAGGTCACGCACTCAAATCCTTCCTGCCGCCTTTCCCACTTGCAGGTGTCATCAGGTTGTTACCTTGCCACCACCATCCTTCTCTCCTTAACTCATTCCACTTCTCGCCAACCTTCTTCAGCACCAAGTCCCCAGTCGCGGCACTATCCTCCTTGCTATCATGCCCCTCACTGCCATTTCCTACATTTTCTCCAACTTGTATCCGCGTCTGCAGGTGTATTCTCGCCAGATCTCTGAGCTTATATCTGACTGGCAGACCTCTTGGATGTGGGTAAAGGAGAACAGTGTCAATGACAAATGGGTGAATAACACGACAGGCACTGAGATCGTTGTCTATCGCATGCCCTAGAAGCGGTGTATCCGGGTTGAGAAGGTCGAAGAGCAAATCTCGCGCTGCAGCCGGACTTGCGACTTTCTGTAGCGGCTCACCCGGGATGTACTTCGGCAGCGGAACGTGGCCGTAATCTGATGCATTGGTGAAAATTTCCGGAGTGACACCGCTAAAGCGAGTGTTGAAGTCAAGAATCTCTCCGATCGGTCGAACGAGTATATCCAGTTTCGTCGTGTTGTCTGGCCAGGATAGAGCAGTCAAGCGAATTAGCTCTAGCCCGCATGTGGTGTAGCTCATCTCACAATCAAAAACAATCGGTCCTCTCATCTTGTCATCATTGTGGTTCCGTGTCTCCTTGAAGGGCAACAATGCTGCTAGTCGTGCCGGGTCAGTGACCTTGTAGACATGTGTCGGAGCTGTCTCACAGCCTGGCGCTCCAGGTTCCTGCCCACAGCAGGGAAACACAGCCCCTGGGCGGGCAGCGCCGCGTGCCATCGGGATGCGTGCCCAGTGGTAGGTGCAGCTGCCCTTGCTGGTAAGGGCGCCAGTCTCAGCGTTACGACCAGGGTAGACGTGAAAGCGGGTACCGCAACGATCGCATGTCTCATAAGCACCAGCGGCAGCGTGGCTGCGTTTAGCATCGGAGATCTGTTTGTCTGTGGGAGCTTTGATGATGTAGCCGTATTGGGCATATTGGTGTAAGCCAGTGCGGAGCAATTTGAGAACTGTGATCTCTTGGTTTGGAGTTGACAGGCCGCTCGTGATCTTTGCTGGCGGCAGTTTTGCGGCTAATGGATTGATAGGACGCTTGGGATCAGTTAGCCATGTGGTGGTGACGAACTCTTTCCAAATGCCAGGCGACATCTTTTTCGCCGTAAAGTACACTGCACGATGGCCAAGTGCTATCTTATACGCGTCCGGACTCGGATTTTGGTTTGCTATTCGTTCTTCGTCGTCAAGGGCTTGTGTTTCGAGTTCCTCTTTGCTAAGGATGAGCTGAGGCTCTTTAGTGAATTCTTTGCGATAGCGTTCATTGGCGTCTTCTATCTGCTTGTGGAGCTTCTTCAGCATGGAATGCCGGACCTCAAACTTGACAGGACTTTGCTCAATTGGCCTCGGATTAAGGCCGCGCGTATTCGGAGTCTTTCGGTATGTTTTGTATGGCGAAGTGGCCGTATGTTGAACCTTGGAGGTGGGCGGAGGAGAAACAGGCCGAGTCACCGAAATAGGCTCGTTAGCTGACGAAGAAGAATTGTTTGCCTTGAGCGAGGGGAAAGCTGCAGTAGAAGGTATGGGCACTTTAGCAGCAGGAGTCTTAAAGTTGTTGATTCGAGGCGTTGGTGGTGACTTGTTAAGAAGTCGTGACTTCGCCTGTGCGCTGGGCGGGCATTCTGTGGTCGTACCAGATTTATGCGATTTGTTGCCTCGTGCCAAAGTTTGCCTTACTAGTCCTTGGTCAATGGTGGCTGGCCCAGAGATATCTATCTTCCTTCGCTTGGCAGGTGGAGAGGAGCCAGGCGGGTCTTCTTGCAGTGTCGAGTCCAGATCATTAACTTGACTCTTGTTGGAGGCGTTTTCTGTTGCGATTCCGTCATCGTGGCTGAACAGACAATTCGGCAGGGAGCATTCGTGCCGGCCAGGACATGGTACATCTTTGAAGAGACCAAGCGAGCTGAACATAATGGCTCAGCGCCCACAGGGTAGCCGAATAGACAACGTTGCCTGCCCAGGGGATCTAGCCTTGGCAAAAACTGCAGCAATATACTATCTACTATTTCAAAAGCCACGGCAAACAAGGACGATTGCTTATCCTCAGTAAATGTGGGTCATTCAGCATTCAGTCTGCATGTACTTTAGCACTTTCCTGCCGAAGTTGGTATTACAGCCCACCTGCGCTTGGCCCAAAAGTCGTGACTCTTCCCGCTCCCTCAAATTCTTCGTCAACCATCCAACTGAAGGCGGCGTGGGGTGTTGTAGTGTTGGGTAATCTTCAGGGCAGAGGGCAGTCAGATAAGGAAAGTCTTGGTCAAGTTTAGGCCGGTGCTCTTATCGACATCCTTTAGGCGAGCAGAAATTCTCAACGTATTATCGACAATGATCACCGGTAGACATAAATGCTGATAAAATCACACGACCATAGAGCAGAAAATCTTTGCCTGCTCCTCTAATGGGTAGATGATCACTTGACAATTGGTTCTTGCATCAATTTGACCAAATCCTAGAGTTCTTCAGTCACAGGCGGCTGCGAAAACTTAGGTCGCGGCAGGTGAGAAGAAGTAAACGCCGCCTTTAAGGGCGTGTCAGAGGAACAGAAACTATGAGGCGGCGTCTCAGGGTTCCGCATGCTTCTTATCGTCAGCTGGTTCCGAAACATTGAGTTCCAAAAAAGGTCGAAGCCTTGCATGAGGCTGACAGTCACGTTCAACGCTTGCAAGAGGCCAGAAATCTCGGAACCAGAGCTAAGGCCAAACCCCGGTATTTCCAGTCTCGTCGGCACGGGCGAACCCCTGGACCGGTCGAGTGTGCCCTGCAGGGACTACGTCAAGACAGCGCCTCATCTAAATTTAAAATGAGTTACTTACCCGTCGATTTGCGGTCCCTCAACCGCCAGGCCATCTTTTACAACGACATGTCGGAGTCTACTTTACATAAGCCAAGTGATGCTTCTCACTCTGGCGCGCAGCATTTGTGCGTGCTGGTACACGGCCTGTGGGGAAACGCCTCTCACCTGAACTACCTGGCGACCTCACTGCGCGAACGCTATTCCGAAGACCAAGTGGTCGTCCTTGTCTGCAAGCGAAACGCATCTTCTTTCACATACGATGGCATTGAAGTAGGTGCCGAGCGCGTGACTAGAGAAATAGAAGAGACAATAGAAGAGTTGAAAAGAGACGGCTTCAAGATCGATAAATTTTCCATTGTCGGGTATTCGCTTGGAGGTTTGATTGCGCGGTACACCGTTGGTTTGCTCGATTCCAAAGGCTACTTTGGCTACATCAAGCCAATCAACTTCACAACCTTCGCGTCACCGCATCTCGGAGTTCGCACGCCTCTGACAGGATACCAAAACCATGTCTGGAATGTGTTGGGTGCAAGGACCTTGTCCGCTTCAGGCCGGCAGCTCTTCACCATCGACAATTTCAGAAACACTGGACGTCCGTTATTAAGTGTGCTGGCAGACCCTGAGAGTATCTTTATGCACGCTCTGGCAAAATTTGAGAATCGTACACTGTACGCGAACATCGTAAACGATAGAACCGCCGTATACTATACTACCGGCATCTCGAAGAATGATCCTTTCGTCAACCTGGAGAAAGTTAAGTTGAATTACTTAGCGGGCTACCAGAATGTGGTTCTCGACCCTGACAACCCTTATCAGCTAGCAGAACCGAAGCAGCTGCCGACCTTCTCCGAGCGTGTCAAGGGTACAAGCCGAACCGTATTAAGGAGAGCGCCAATATTCGCTGGCTTGTCGATCATCATTCCCATATTCGTTATCGTCTATCTGATTAGCTCGGGCATCCAGACCATACGAAGCAAGAAGCGCATCTTATTACATGAACAAGACAACGCAGAGAGCGGATACCAGGGTTACCGCATATCTTGGATGGTGCAGGATATGCGCGCCGGCATAGAAGATGTTTTTGAAGCAACGAGTTCTGCTCAACCACAGGAGTACTTACCAGAAGGCTCAGAAGAACTCGTGAATGGGGATTCGACGTCTGATATGTCGGTGCAAGAGGTCGTTCCGGAATCGAATCTGGAAAAGAGTCCTCCATCTATCCTGCGTCGCCGATCCACTGCCAGCACGAGTTCTCCGGATTTCCCTACATTGGCACTCAGCTCAGCTCAATTCGCTATGATCAGAGCTTTAAATGACGTGGGATTTAGGAAATTTGGTGTGCACATTCACAACTCCAGTCACAGTCATGCTGCGTTAATTGTGCGTTCTAATCGAAAAGCATTTGACGAGGGCAAGCTGGTTGTTAAGCACTGGCTTGACCAAGCATTCAACATCTAGAGGTAGAAAGTCGTTCAGCAGTTTAGATGGACACGTGAAGATATAGACGAGGCATGGCGTTGGCGGTGTACTTGTTCTGAGCAGTTCAGAGATGATTTTGTGGACGATGATCTTGGTTGCAATCAGGGCAGAGGACTTGGCTTCAAGATCTGAAAAAGATGTCTGTTAGTCAAAGTGCAATCATGACCAATGAGGTTATCGATTTGACACAGCAACGTCACACTCTCAGCGGATACGGAATTCCAAGGTGGAGCCATAGAGGTCGAAACATCTGCATACCTGGCGGAATGTAGGCCCCTCCTACTAAGCCGCTTGTTCGCCAGCTGGTCGTCGCTGCCTGATTGCTGTTTAGTCAATTATTGAACGTGTCGGCTCTACGACATCGTCTTCGACATGTTCTTTGGAAATTGTCCAGCGGAATTTTAGGGCGCTGCAAATGTAACTCTTCCGATGATCGTGCGCGTATAAGCATTCCTCCTCTGGAACCCTTTGGTAACAGTTAGTAATTACTTCGTATCCAGCAAACCGAGTGCCTTGAACATGATAGGCACGACGTTGGATTCTTGAGCTCCAGTGGATTGTTGTTGAAACAAAAGTTGACGAACATCGACAGGAGAGGCCAAAAAATTGCTTGACAAGCAAACCCGGCTTTGCTTCTTTCTGCAATTGGCTTAACATAAAAATTCTGCATGCAAGGGACTCCTCTCGGCTGACTCTGCTCCACCATGCAAATAAGAAGAGATCCTGCATTAGACCAAACCTCCAACGGTCCTGGCATCTCGTCGAGGGACTCCAGTCGTACCCAAAAATCGACGTCATGGCACAGACTAATAACAGACGATTGCCTCACATGCCTCTGCTGGATCCCATGAACTGAAATCGTTGCAACAGCGCATCGACGTGTACATATGCTTAGAGACGGCAGAAATTTGCGCTCTTCAATGTGCCTGACATGTATCTCCTCTTATATTTTTGAATACTCACCCCGTGTACCTGCATGACTGGGCTGTATACTTTCACAGCAGACAGATAACGCAGGACGATCTTATTTCCCTACAGCGGACCAGCCATCCCACCTAGCCTCTTGACAGAGTCAAAATTCGCTTAAAGCACAAACGGTATATTAATTGGCACCATGGCAGAGCTTGAAGGAGGACAGAACCTCCTCGTCCCGACCATGTCTCGCGGGAGACGCGAGTCGAGACGCTCGACCACTCGACGACTATCAAGCATCAGCACAAACCGAGCCGACCTTTACTCTGGCCCAGCAGTCGTTGCCCCTCCCGAGCTCCTTGATCAGCCTAGCAATGCTCACGATACTGCTCTGGCAATGGAGATGGCGAAGCACCGTCTAGCAGACGACGAAGAAGCTACACCCCCCGACACAGGGCCACATACACCTGTCGAGGGAGCAACACCATCGACGGACAAGTTTGCGTTCGCGTTCGATATTGACGGAGTGCTCATCCGAGGTGGAAAGGTCATTCCGGAAGCCATCCAAGCTATGAAATTGTTGAATGGGCAAAACACCTACAACATCAAAGTGTGAGTACAAGCAATTTCTTCCAGAGCCACGACTAACCAACGTCTAGCCCATATATCTTCGTGACGAACGGCGGTGGGAAGACAGAAGAGGAACGCTGCATTCAGCTCTCCAGCCAGCTCCATATGGAAGTGTCACCTGGTCAATTTATTTGTGGTCACACCCCTATGCGGGAACTAGCCAAACAATACAAGACCGTACTTGTCGTCGGCGGAGACGGTGATAAATGCCGCGCTGTTGCTCAGGGCTACGGTTTCCAAGACGTGATTACTCCAGGAGATATCATCAAAGACAATCAGGACACTACGCCATTCAGGAAATTGACAGAGGAAGAATACAATCAAAGCATTCAAAGGAACTATGGAGATGTTGAAATTGAGGCGGTCTTCGTATTCGCCGACTCGAGGGATTGGGCAGGAGATCAGCAGATCATCCTTGATCTATGCATGAGTAAGAAAGGAAGACTTGGGACACGATCGGAAACCTTTGACGAAGGACCTCCTGTATTCTTCGCGCATAATGATGTCATCTGGGCTACTTCTCACGCTTTTTCGCGGATTGGGATGGGCGCGCTGCGAGCCAGCCTGGAAGCCATGTTCAAAGCCATTACAGGCAAGGAACTTAAGACAATTGCGTTCGGCAAGCCGCAGCTAGGCACGTTCGAGTTTGCGACAAGGCTGTTACAGCAGTGGAGGAAGGACGTCCATGGCATTGATCGACCGCCAGCAACAGTGTACTTCGTCGGAGACACACCGGAATCGGACATTCGGGGTACCAATGAATTTGATGAATCGGATCGTTCGACGTGCGACTGGCATTCTATTCTAGTAAGGACTGGAGTTTACCAGGACGGTACTGAGCCAAGATTCAAACCCAAGGCGACTGTCAACAATGTGTTCGAAGCCGTGCAGTATGGCATGCAGAGAGAGTATGAGAAGGCTCTCAAGACCACCGAGGGAAATGCGGCTGTGGCGCCTCAGATTGAGGACGCTGTCGTGGAGGAGTAAGTTGATGGCAATGGCAGGAGGATCCTGAATTCACAAGACATGAGTCCACGATAATTCAATTTGAGGAGTAGTATGGAGGTTTCGCTTAGTTTTCCAATTCCGGAATCAGCCATTTTTCTAAAATGCTGAGCAGAACGCGTTTCATCGTGATGTTCCATATCCCTATGCCGGGGCAATCATGTAATCCAGTGCCGAATGCAGGAAAACGTGTAAATGCGTATCGCAATAATCTTAGCAGACATGCCATATCCATTCACACCCAAAATCATGCCTGCTTCTGCCAAGTCATCGGTAGCGACGCGGCCGCCGGGTGAAAGCGGGGCAAAACGCGTGACGCGCTGCCTGGTTTGTGCCTTTTTACGCGTAAATTAATGCTGGCATACACAACCAGTGCTATTTTGAAGATCTGTCCAGCTTCTTACACAGGCTCACTTTGCGCACCAGAGAGTCTCGTTACCAACGCTATCACTTCTTCATTGCATATCTAAACACGCTAAACGACACTGCCAAAAGTATGGCAACCTCCTTTGCCAAAGTCCAATCGATGATGCTAATAGGACGCAGTGTTGGAAGCACGTCTCGAGCAAGCAGCAATGCTGAAGAAGGCATGCCATCTCCTCCAAGATAGCATCTCCAGTCTGACAATTGAATAGGTCGTTGACGCTATCAAAGATCTCGTCCAAGACTGTAACTTCGACTGCAACGACAGCGGCATCGCCCTCCAAGCCATGGACAACTCGCATGTCGCCCTCGTCTCCATGATGCTAAAAGCTGAGATGTTCTCCCCGTTCCGTTGCGACCGCAATATTGCCCTCGGCATCAACCTCACATCCCTCACGAAGGTCCTACGCGCGGCTCAAAACGAGGACATTCTGACATTAAAAGCTGAAGATGCGCCTGACGTTGTCAATTTGGTCTTTGAGAGTTCTGAAAGCGATCGACTGAGTGAATATGACATCAAGCTCATGGACATCGATCAGGAGCATTTGGGAATTCCGGATACAGAGTACGCGGCCACAATTGAGATGCCAGCTGCCGAGTTTCAGAGAATTTGCAGAGATCTGATTGCTATGTCTGAGAGTGGTATGTGACAACTGATACCAGCATGACAACCATACTGATCAAAGTGCTGTGTAGTCTCCATCGAAGCCTCAAAAGACGGTGTCCGCTTTTCGTGTCAAGGCGACATTGGCAGTGGCTCAGTAACCGTTCGATCCCACACAAACGTTGATAAGCCAGATCAAGATGTCTCTATACAGCTCGTAGAACCTGTGAGCTTGACGTTTTCGCTCAAGTATCTGGTCAATTTCTGCAAGGCCAGCGGTCTTGCTACCAAGGTCAAGCTTTGCTTGTCCCAGGAGGTGCCGCTGCTGGTCGAGTACGGACTGTCAGGAAGCAGTCATTTACGGTTCTACTTAGCTCCTAAGGTATGTCTTCTCAACAATTGTAGTGGGTGCGACTAACAATGGTAGATTGGAGACGATGAATAATCTACGTCGACGAATTGCGATGCCAATCGGGTGCATAGTCAGCACAATGATGTCTATGACAATATTATGCAGAGGGGACATTCACGATATGCATGGACTGTCAGGCGCCGGTGTATTGTTGACGGCTTGCATGGACGGATTGAAAGAGCTAGCCGAAGAACATGCCTTCATCCCTGCTACATAAATCTTTATCTAGAACCGGTGGCCGTGTGAGGAAGAGCAGGTCTTCGCTATGCGTTCGGTAGACCAAATCGCATGTCAGGACGATCGAAAGGTGGTAGAAGTCGCTGATTCGTGCTTTCTATCATCTCCTTTATCGATGCTTATCGCGACCAAAATTACGTCATATATTGTGCTTCGAAATTTATCAAGGGAGGACAGCAAGGGCATCCAGCACTTTGAGGACTAAATAATCAGCCTGTACATGGGCGGATTTGTGGACGGATCTAAGTTCTTGCGAATCCATGAGTGCTGCTCTCGTATTCACCGCTTTAAACGTCGGACCCAGCCAGAAGCAGCTAGTCGACCTTTTTGGATAATTCCTAGTCTCGTGATTCAGCCGCTGGCCCTGAACCTAAGGGTAAACCCAGCGGCGAGCAAAGATCTGAGGTAGTTCGACTCCGGGAGCAACTGTCAATATGATGAATCAAAACGAGTGTAGTCAGGACGACAACCCAGTGCCAGAGACGAAAGTGCTGGCCATAGCAAGTCATGTCGTGTATGGGTAGGTAAGCGGTGCCTTTCATGATCTGCAATTTGATACTCCAACGACATGACGACCGTCAAGGGCATCGATCGGAGACCATCTGGATCAACCTTATGGCGTCCAGTACATCTGGTTCACTAATCTGAGAAAATGGCTGACAGATTTCTAGCTATGTCGGCAACAAGATGGCTACCCTAGTCATGTCGCTCCTGGGGCTGGACGTATCAGCCATAAACACTGTGAACTTTAGCAATCATACCGGATACCACCAGTGGAAAGGTGAGAAGACGAATCCAGAGCTGATAGCTCAACTGTACGAGGGTATGTACAGACCTGTCTCTAGTCTGTTATCTTTTCGAGGAAATAGCAGTCCAATAATATGGACGCGCTGACCAAACGCATAGGCCTGACAATATCGAAGCTCCTCGACTTCGACATTCTGTTAAGTGGCTATATACCATCTGCAGATGCACTAAAAGAAGTCGTCAAGATAGCCCGTGACCTCAAGCTAAGGCGCGAAACTATGAAACCCGGCTCATTTTTCTGGATACTCGACCCCGTAATGGGCGACCAGGGTCGTCTGTACGTTTCTGAGGAACTAGTCAAAGGATATAAGAAAGCTATCAGTTCACGCATGGAAGGACCAGATTTAGTCGTGCCAAATGCGTTTGAGCTTGAACTCCTCTCTGGGGTATATCTGGCTGGAGGAGAAGAGGAGGACGGCGGAGAGCTGCAGCGGAAATCCACAGGAGACAATTACGAAGCCGAGCTGGGTCAAGTGCAGAAGGCGATTGAGGTTCTGCATCAGCGAGATGGCGTGCGGATGGTGATCGTCACGTCTGTTCGGATCCGTGGAAAGCAGGAGCAAGGTGTTCTGTGTGTGGTCGGATCAGAGAAGAAGAGTGACGGGTCGAGTCGGTGCTTTATCGTCGAAGTACCTGTACTTGACTGCTATTTCTCTGGCACTGGCGATATGTTCGCTGGCTTGATGGTCGCAAGACTACGTGAAGAGTGCGCCGCAGCCGGCATAATTACGAAACGTGGATGGGCGAGTGAGGATGACGTGCCGGCTGTTGATTTGCCGCTAGCGAAAGCCACGGTCAAAGTGCTGAGTAGCATGTGTGCAGTACTCGAAAAGACGATGGCGGCAAGAAACGCGGAAATGGAGAAATACGATGGCGTCAGCGACAGGAGAGCGAGCATCGATGCAAAAAGTGACGAGGACGAAGACATGTCAGAGACGGATCAGAAGGCACGATACATTGCAAGTGTGAAAGCTGCTGAGGTCAGAGCTGTTAGGAATGCGAAGGATTTGATCTGGCCAAGGATATGCTTCGAGGCCAAAGAGTTGTGATAGAGTATAGCTCAGTGCTCCACGTAGACCTCCATAGACTTGCACTGAAGCGTCGCCTCGTACTCTGAGCTCTTGTTATCCGTCGCAGTCTGATCCGGCCCTCCAGACATCCCGTCACTGTTAGACTGCCTAGAATCCAAGCACCTCACACAACAACTTCATCTCCACCTTCAATGTGTTGCCTCCACTTAAGCAACCAATCTCAGTTGTGGAGGTACATTAGCTGTGTGTTCTGCTCTCGCTGCCCCGGTGGTGTGACTGCCAGATTGGTGGCAAGTTCATCGTTATTCCACGTCATGGCTGGAATCAAGTCGATTGTGATGCCTTGGGACCTGTTGCTATACTCCTGGACTTTGCTGAATCAAATCAGACGGTACCAATGGGTCCTTTCCACTCAGTGAAGGACCATTTCTGTCCATCAGCCCAGTCCACTATTTATATCGCCCAATATGACCGCGACACACAAATTTGATCTGGTGGAGGGCGCAATAAGGTACTATGGGCCACACGACAACTTGTCCACGTCTAGGGTAGAATTTGAGGTGGAGTCTAAAGCCGTCCAAGTCTTTGCAGGTATCAGAATTTACTAGCTAAGATTGGCTGCCAGTGAAAGCCAAGGAAATGCAGGCGCACCAGGAGACTGTGTGTTGATCAACCATAGTCACCAATCCTGTAGCGGTCGTTGCTGTTATCAAATATGGCCTCTGCCTCATTGTTGCATTCGGCTCTATCGCACACGTGTGTCGCTTCTATCAAAACTTTCTGTATGTCAGTTTGCTTGCGATCGTCTTTGCCCAATCTCTACTCCTCAAATCTATCCTCACATTTGGTGTAATATTGCTGATATGGCCCTTTATCTCATCTATCACCTTGAAGCCTATCTCAGGCTCTCCCCGCCCTGCTCCTTCAGTCGTTGTTCCAGTTCTTGTGCCCGCTCGAAATGGTGGATTGCCAGAGCCATGAGACCTTCGCCATAAGATCTGAAATCTGCTGGCGATGCGTCTATTCTGCGCTTCTTTCCAAAAGGAGAGCTGAAAGATACATCATCAGCTGTGGTGTCGTTGACGGCTGCGGTAGAATCATCGGCTACGGTAGATATGATCTCATTCTCGGTCGAAGCGGCTATTGCAGTAGAGGCAGGCGTGGTTACAGGAGCCGTAGATTGCTTTTGTGCGATTGCAGCAGCACGAAAAAAAGCAGACGCTGTATCCTCAGCGGCTACATTAGAAATCTGCTGGAATTTTTTCAAGGTGCTTGGCATAAGTTCTTGTGACTTGGAATGGTACTCGATGACACCTGTAATCTCGGTTGTGTCGGCCCAGAGTGTGTCGAAGATGCTCTGAGCGGCTTTGAACGTCGAGAGGCCGCACATTTTCTGATACCCAGCTCTTGTGCTTGTGCGTGGTTCGTGGCATCCGCTATAGAAGTATTTGTCGATGAGCGTAGTAAGAGGCATATCAGTATCAGTCCCTTTGATGAGACCAAAGTACGCTTCCTTCTCGGCATGCACCCAAATATGTACGAAAGCGTTCACAGCTTCTTGGCCGTACCTCTGCACGATCTTATCTCGTCTAGTCTTCGCTTCGTTGTCTTCCGACAAGATCTAGTAGGTAGTCAAAGCGACCAGAGGCTCCATTCTGAAGTGGTCAACAATATTGAAATGGAAGCAGTATAATATCATCGAGAGGATTTTGAAATACCAAAATTGTCGTAGATAATGTTGCAGGTGTAGAAAATGTGTGATGCTTCGCAGTAAAATAGTAAGCGTGGCTACAGTCTATGCACATCAGTGATGGGGTACATGGCCTTGATATTGCACTTAGCCCTCACCTCTCTCGCATTTGATCTATTGCTGGATTCCCTACCTAAGAGGATGCCGATCTCCTTAGTAAGGCTCTTGATCTCGGGTTTCCAATTCCTCGCCATTCTTTCCTGCATATTATCGTTTTGCTTTCAAAGCCCAGCTCCACTGCTCTCCTAGGATTTGTTAGAAGTTCTCTTTTCGTACTTTAATTTCGTACATTCAGTCGCTTGCTTGGTAAAGTTCATCCTGAGCTGACTCGACTCCATAGGTGTTTAGCTTCTTGGGATATAAGAACTGCACCATGTCTGTATCGGCAGCTTTTGCCTTTCTATTCTCTTGCCCTTGCGCTCCTGGTCACGTTGGGTATATGTCTTCTTGCGAGTTGTTACCAGTGACTCTGGTGCTCGCCTTTCACGCATCTCTTCGCTGATTATCTGCCCGACGGACCTTGAACACTCCCCAGGTGGATCCGATGGTACTTCAGCAAAATTTTGGAAAAGGCTATTTCATTCCCGTGTAACACTTCCCAGTCTCTGTTAACTCCTGCAATTTAGAGTGAAGCTGCTTCATCAACGCCTTCTCTGCCTCGATGAATTCTATGCCGAAGTGCTGATCGTACATCCGGCGCCAAGATTCGAGTCGATCCGCATTTTGCTGAGGTCAAATACAGCTCAATTCGCTTAAGCAGCACAAGCTCACGTCTTTCCTCGATCGAAACCTTTACTGAAGGTTCTGCATGACCACGATCGCTCAATCCATCTCTTCCTCAATATCAGCTCCAAGACCCTCGCGCAAAGTCTTCTTCAGCTTCTCGATTTCCAAATCGTGCGCTTCTCTCTGCCTCACTAGCTCTGCTCGGAGTTTTCTAATGTCCTCTTCAAGGTTCTCAACTTGAGCTTTCAAAGTCCGCGGCTTCCTACGTAGGTGAGATCGAACGAAAACTTTCTCCTCCACTTCGCTATCGGTCGCGTTGATTTCTATACTCTCCCTAAGCTGCCCCTTGGTTGGCGGACAGGTATCTGAGGCTACTTCTATCTCAGAAAAGGTGCGCTTGCTCCTAGTGACCGGTAGTGAGACATGGATCTGCTTTGTAGGTTCTTGGTCATGCAATGAAGTTGGTAGAGGTTTCCGGGCTGGTGCTAGACTAGGTGAATGTGAATCCTTCCAAGGAGTGAAAGCGTTTGTCTTGACCTGTGCATGTATGATGGGCGCCGAATTAGTGTTCGTGGACTGCTTGGATCTTTCAAAGCGATTCAAGCTAGGGACCAGTGGAGAGTATTCAGGACTCGAACTAGAAATGGTTTGGTCAGTGTTTGACTTCCGTGGAGAAGCCTCGCAGCTCGAGTTCATGTGCGGCTTGGTGTTTTCTGAGGTGGCCTATTTTCGATCGTACCTTGGGCTTATGATTCTGGTAAGACTAGGTGTCTCCCGGTTGGGGAGAGTTGACATCCCACCCATGCTGAGATTACTGCAGAGAAAAGTGTATGAAGCTTGGAGATAGGGTAGACGGGAAGGAAGGAAGCAATGAAAACGACGTACGTAAATGAAGTTTTGCCAAGGGAAGCTGTGATGGCGCCACTATTTGAGCCTCAAGGAAGTACAGTTGAGTTCACTGTGTTGCACGGAGTTGAAAACGGCGCTAACGAAAGGTTCGATGAGGTAGTGGAGCAATGGCCCCAGTCTCAAAGCTGTGGATGCTGCAAGATCAAAGTGAGGTTCTAGATTGATGGAAAATCATGTGCTCCCCCATCTGCCCGGACATGGTGTTCGTAAACATTCCTCAAGCCCGGCGAGAAACGAGTGTAGAAACTTGCAGAAGCAAAAGAACCCCCAGCACCAATAATGCTTTCGTAAAGGCTGTCCAACTGCAGTGGTGAGAGAAATTTTCCAGAGAGGTTTCTTGGAAATGCAAGCAAGTAACGTTGAAAATGGTAGAGCCTTGCAACAGCTTACTCAAAGGTGCCACAGCAAGAGGATGAGTGGACCCAGGCAGGCTGTAGCCATGAAGATGGGACGTGATGGTGGCCGTGCTGAGCGTTTAGATGACTCTTGGTGTTGCGCATGTTCCGAAGAGGATATCGTACGTTGATGGTAAGGCTCGAGTGAAAATGAGGCCATCTTGAGTATGCTTCATGGGCTCAGTAGTGGTGCTCTCGATGTCTTTGGAAAAGAACGATCTACAAGGATTTGGCGAAGGAAGGGACGCCCATTCTGACAAACAAACCTCATGACAATTGCGCGGCTGAGCTATCGGAGACATGAACGCGACAGTCCTGGTGATGATGGAAACGGGGCGATAAGAATGTGATGTGGAAGGAATGGCTTGATGTGAAACTTCTTTTGAAGTGCTGAAGGCTTACTGACGATATTGCCTTAGCCAATCTGGATCGCTCGACGACAAGGATTACGCAGGCCCAACAAGGTGCTTTTGCATGGCGCTGATGCCGCAAGGAATACTATTCTGAAGCCAAGCCGGGCATGGACCATGGACGAAAGAGTTACCCTTATCGCTACTTGAAAGAGACTTGCGACAGCGAAGACAGTTGAAACATCGTCATGGTGGACAAAAGTCAGTATCATTAGTGTGTTGTACACTGTTGCGTTTCGCATAAGAAAGAAGAGATTGGAACGTCTTGTAACATCCTTCTCCACCAGGTATCCAAGTACCCATTTCCCCAACGATTTGTGGTGATTTTTCCCGACAACGCCGAATGCTTTCTTCAAGATTTATCTAGTCGAAATGCTCTCGAAATCGATTACCCATCGATTCAAAACTCTTTCTATTCCTGCTCGTCTCTCGTGTCTGTGACGGAATCACACTCTCCGTGTCCATGCTCAATCGACTCCTGCAGTCGACAACGGAGCTTTCCGTACACAGATCGTCATCATTCAGGATGAAGCTGCTTGCGGAGCTTGCGACTGTTGCATCCGACTGGGTAGGCGTATAGCGGAAACCATCGACGACTTCCATGTCTCGACTCAATTCCTGGCTATATCGCGGCGGAGGTGCATAAGGTGGTAGCGTGGTCATGGTGTTCATCGAGCGGATGGAACGGCTGCTGCTAGCAATGTGCTCTTCTGGCTGTGTCTGCTGAGATTGCAGGCGTGAGCAGCTGGATATTCGACCTTCTTCAGCTCGCATTAGGTGGCCCACGATCTCATGCGCTCGTCTCAGCGAATGTATGTCAGCACCAACTATGTGGTCAGCTGCGTCGAGACTACTCGTTCTTTGCAACATGGCCCTTTTCTCTTCGTAGTCACCATTATCACTGTTACTACTTCTTCGTAGTCGAAAGCGTGAGAGCACTTGACGGATTCTGTATTGACAAGCAGCACGTCTGTACTCCCGGCGAGTCCTACGCTCTTCCCTCACAGCTGCACATTCAGCTCGTATGCGTGGGTTTGTGAGGTACAACTGCACTGCTTTGAATAAAGTCGCAAGTATTAAGAGGGTTACGACAAAACCGGCGGTCGCTAAGATGAGCTTGAAGTGTCTATGTCGTGGCGCCGGGTGTGGCATGCGAAACGGGCCTGGTCCTTTGTTTTCCTTGTGAGGAGGCGCTGCTGGATGATTGGGATTTTGTTTTGAGGGTTCGTAGTCAGGGCTGACAGGCGAAGATGGTACTTCGGAGGGAGGATGAAAAGGAGCATCATCTGGAAGCCCGAAGGATAAAGATCCATCGTTCGTCGGAGACGGTGGAGTTGCATCATCGTCTAAGTGGAAGGGACCATCGTCCAGCACTGATGGTGGTGGCGGCGCTTCATCATGATCGCCTAAATGGGAAGGCCCGTCTTCAGTCGGAGATGACGCTGTCGTGGGTTGCGATGATTCGTCAATGTCAAGGGTCACCGGCACTTCTTCAGCCTGGGAGGGCTTGTTAAACCACGGACAGTCCCAATCGCTAGCTGTCACATTTTTGGGATGGTGTCGAAAGTGTGACCTGACTAGTTCGAAGAAAGCAGGTGCCTTTCTGAGCGCTGTTTGAAGATAGCACTTCACACCGTTACATGATTTGAAGTCCTTATTAATGAGAACAAAGATTTCATGTTCTTGTTTGAGGACTTCGTAGTGAAGTTCGAAGATTTGATATTTTAGTGATTCAAGTTTCTCATATTTCGCTTCGAGAGCGTTGGTCGTTTGGTCAGCTGCACCAGTGGTATTTGAATCTGCTATCTTGGTTAGTGCGGAACGGAACAGTGTCCTTACGGCCCTACCTATCGAGCCAGCGATAGCATCATGTGAGTTCTCGGTCGCTGGAATAACCAGAGCGGATGTGACAAGAGCAAATACAGGTAACCGGACCCACGAAGACACCCTCATAACGAAAAGGAACCAGATCCGAGAATAGAATCCACACTTTATGAACTAATGAAACATAATGGCCACCGCAAACACGGCCGAATTTTACATTGAACAGTCAGCTGTTCGAAGGCCCGACGTATAGCAATTATTGCTAGGTATCAGCTCAAATGGCAAGTATGAGTAGAAATGATTCTGCCTGAAGCAGGAAAGGATCGAAGCGAGAACAAAGAGGCGTCGTGGTCACAGCAGGACACGAGAAGACGTCAGACTAAGCTGTTTCTAAAAGCGAAGGGTTTCGTCAGCAGGCCCGTTTCGGGGACAAACAGAGGTGAAGTTACTAACAAGGGGGCCGGAGTCATGTTGTACCGCACGAAATGGCACAGCCCCAATGAGACGCCCCTGGCTAACCGAGCCAGGTTTGGAGCAAAGAGCGTCCTGTCTCCGATAGGTGCGTTGTGCTTTGTTGTCGTCGTATCATGGTCTAATGTGCTCAGAAAGATCCGGGGTCCCAGTAAATCATCGGCATCAAGAGAGCCGACTCTCTGAGCTAAATTTTCTATTTGTAAACCAGCGGAATCAAGAATCACACTAAATGCCTGAAAAATGAAAATGCATCTAAAATGCAACTTAAATACCTGAAATGCCTGAATGCCTAGCACCAGCCTCATTTCGCGTCAAGCCTTGCAATTGAATATCAGGGCATGAGGCTAAACTTAGCCTTTCCATCAAGTGAACAAACATCATCACTGCCCACCAACAACGACATCATCCATTCGCAAACTTGATACGAACAATACACATGCGAACCACACCATCACTCATGACCTAAACCCAACAAAATCTCTATCCGTAGTTCACGCTTTTATTCCGCTTGCAAGCGCCACGAGAAACCTATTTGCAATTCAAAATTCACAGCGAGCGACAAGAGCCCAGCCATCATCAAAGTGCTTATCCACAAAATTCGACATCATGGTTAGATCCACTCACTACCGCTTCATCATTGCCACTGACGACCTCAGCTTCCCCTGTCGCTCCTGAACGAAGCCCAAGGCCACCCCATGCTCGTCGAACTCAAAAACGGCGAAACTCTCAATGGCCACCTCGTCAACTGCGACACCTGGATGAATCTCACCCTCAAAGAAGTCGTTCAGACGAGTCCCGAGGGCGACAAGTTTCATCGCTTACCCGAGGTGTATGTGCGTGGGAACAATGTAAGTCCTGCCCGGTGTTCTGATGCTAGTGTGCGATGTGAGAGGGCGAGTGAATGCATTGGCTGACAGTGGTGTGATGTGATGCGTAGATCAAGTATCTCCGGGTGCCAGACGAGATTCTGGAGTCGATACGGGAGAAGCAACAGAGTCAGCAGGGGAATCAGCGGGGTCGTGGTGGACACGCCGGTGGAAGAGGCGATAGTAGGGGTGACAGAGGAGGACGTGGGCAGGGGAGAGGGGGACGAGGCAGAGGTGGTCGTGGCGGTGGGGGGAGGGGTGGAAGCTAGCGGTCTTCTGAGAATGGAAGGAAACTAGAATTCATCATGGCAGAACGGTGAGTCCGACAAAGTTTGAGGAGAGTCTTAGACAGTACACCCGTGAAGAACACCAAAGGTTCAAATGCAAGGCATTGCTCCGAGAGTACGACGGAGCCAGCAGACTTGGAGCAAGTTCGATGCAGAGACGTCGCTACTTTCTCAGAAGCCACGCCAGCAAATAACTGAGCATTAAGAATGACGAGCTGGGAGTTTGCGTAAGTGCACTCACAGAACATCGGAAGGTGTGCGAGAAGACAACTTTGATCAACTAATCACAATAAGCCGGGAAGAACTGTGCTAGTTTGAGCTCTGTACGATTGAGTATTCCAGGCACTGGAGAAGCTCATATAGAAACTTGGGTTCTACTGCCTTGCAATTCGTCTGACGAATGTCATGCTTCATCTCACCGCTACCTCTACCGGCTAGCAAGGCAGCTAGTTTTTCACGCTGATATCTCCCTAAAAATTTTGAACACACGATTCTGATTAGCCGAATGGTCTTGCCAGGGTACACGGGCAGTCAAGGCCAGCCTGGGGTGCAAAAGAATCTTGACTCGCAATTCAATTGGCTACACTTGAAGCAATAATCTGTTCTTTCCTCTTGAGCCTTGTTCCGTAACCTCTGCTGACAGCGTTCAAAATGGCAGAAGGAGAGAGGTCAGCCTCGTCACCCGACCTCAAGACCATAGACGTCGGCCTCCCTAACAGGCAACGGCGCTCCATTCCACCCGCCTTCAATACACTTGGCTGTCACCATGCAAGCCGACGTCGTAATGGTCACCTCCCTCTTCCGTAAGCACCAACGATGGCGGCTTGTGTTTCAGACAGAGGACATGATTTGGCGTCGGGCGAATATCAGCAACGGATTAGGTTGGGATCGATGGTGTCAATATTTACTTTTCTGTGTTGTGCGTGAGTGAATAATTTGGTGGTGGTTTATACGGGGGTGGAGGTGGGCGCCTTCGCAATTCAAGTATTCCGTAGGGTTGAATGAATGGGGAGTGAGCAGAGATGTTTGACGATAACGATGTTATAGTTCATCCTCTCGACCTGCAAATTACTCCCAAGTCTCCCAAGCCTGGCTCACATCCTTGCACCGCAATTTTGACATCACTAAATGAAGCTGAATCTCGACATTATGGGCAAAGAACGTCATACCAGCAAATCGATTGATGGCGCATGAGGCCAGCGAAGGGTGGAAACCAAGACGCAAGTTCTTAGATATTTACGCTTCACATGTGCCGTATTCGGATGTGAACGATCCCAAGACGATTCAGAGGCGGTTGTTTTGTCCCGCTGGAATCGGAGTCTGGCGTAGGCATGTTGAAGAGCAGTCACTGCTCAAGCTGTCAATTTTTTCGGCTCTAGTGAGGTGCTCCGCTGCATCTGACCTGTTAGTTAATGGTGATTAGTAAAATGGGACGCCTCGTGTCAGCCTGCCTGCAGAAGAGTGTGAGGTACAATGGAAAGGGAGTCAGAAGCGAAAAACTATTAACTATGTTTAGGCAGGAATAACCCCAGGAGTACCTTTATGAGCACCTGGCGCTCGTTGCTGTAGTTCAACAATCGGGTGTCTTTTGCCGAAGAAGTCATAACTATTTAAAAGCCTAGATTACTGCTTCACCGCTTCGGTAGAGCATTTGTGAGAGCTTGAAGAGCCTGTGATACTGTGAGCATCCTAGGAATCAGATCACTAGGCAGACGTACCTTTTCTGAGAAAGCTCCTTGGTTGTATAGGTACTTGGATAGACCCTTGACGACCTCTATTTGCTCGTCTAGGGTCAATCCAACAATTGCTGACTCAATGACGCTTCCGACCGAGGTCCTGTAGATAGCGATGAAGCTCTGGTAGTACATGTAGGAGAACAAGCCCATTATGAACTGGCAGTCCATTCGATCTGTCATGCCGCCATGACCTGGAATGCTGTCCCCGAAGTCTTTGATATTGAATGTTCTCTTTAGCCCTGAAGCAAAGAAACCACCAAAGGGGGCAATGAGTGACGCAAATGTGGCAAACACCATGATGTGGCCTTGCATCGGGGCAATCCAGAACGTCCTGGTAATCCCGGTCCAAGCTGGCAGGTGGTACGGACGTGCGACAAAGACTGGGTTGGGTACACAATCAAGGCCAGTCCAGAAATTTGCTCCCAGGTCTGTCACTGGACAGATGAAGTAGCGAGATCGCATGAGAATGTTAGTCATAATGAACCCGAAGATGATGGTACAGATCCAAGCTCCAACAAAACCCTCGACCGTCTTCTTTGGAGAGATCTTGATGAGCTGTGTTCGTCCAAAAGTGATACCGCAAATGTAAGCAAAGATATCGTTCGTAATGACCAACGAGCTAGGCAAAAACATCCATATCATGCCTTCGAAGACGTTATTCATCATGAAATGGGCCTGGACCACGATGAAGTAGAGGGCCATGTGGGTCCAGGCAAATTGTGTAAACTGGAATTTGTAATGACCTTTCTTGAGGGATGCAACGAAGAAAACGAAGCCGATGATGTACATCATGAAGCTAATGAATCTGTGATGGGTCGCGAAGGGGAGCAGGACCTTGTCGACTAAGAGGATATGCTTGAAATAGTAGATGACGCTCTCGCCGTAAAGGAAGTACATGGTAATAGCCAGGAAGTACCAGTTCAGGGAGCGTGTGAGGGGCAGATTCTTCTGTTTTTGAGGAACTTGAGCGATGTTGACGACTTCCTTGAAGGAGATGATCTGAATAGCAGTTATGATGAAGAGGATGTAGACGTGGCCGCTGAACATGGCGAAGAAGAAGCCTCCTATCATTGCCAACGTCCAGACGGCTCGAGTGATGAAGGTCTGCTTTTTCTTCTCGTATTCATTGTTGGATAGCTGACCCTGCTGCTCTGGCGGGTTGCCATTCATCTTCTCGGACCTCGTTCGATTGGGGCTTCCCTTGTCTGACGTCGTCTCGTTGCTGGACGACGAACCTGCTCTTTTCTTGTGCGGGTTGCCGTTCGTTTTATGCTGGAACTGCACCCGCGCCTTTGCCATAGTGGAAGGTGTATGTAAAGGCGAAACAAGCAATTACCGATGTGATCGTATGCGCAACGTGACCTGGTTTGTTGCTTGCAGGATTAGGAGATCGATCAGGCAGGTGCGAGCATGTGAACAGGGTGCGTTGTGTCAGAAGCACTTCAAGAGCTGCGTTCAATGAGTTTTCTTGGTGATGTCTCGGCCTCGTGGACGTTTGAAGGATTGCTGTCGCTTTTCATCAACCAATTTCGGGACGCGACAAAAGTTAGACAGAAGGAAAATCAAAGAAGTATCCTCCTTCGAGAGAGGCGCACTCGAGTTTGTCGCAGCAATTATGACGTGAATGTGCAGCAGAGAAATCCGCGACTTTTGGGTCGACCACATGCTGCGGCGTGGCACGTTTTCTTCTCCACGCGCCGGGAGAAAGCCAGGCCGCGGGCATCTAATTTAATTATGCACTGAGCACATTTCCTTGATGCACACATTGTTTCCACGCGTCCTGGATGTTTGTTTGTTTGCTACGCCACAACGTCAATGAGATGCATCAATGTTATGTAGGAAGTTGCGAATAAGACCGGTCGCGCTTGCAGTCAGATCATGATGCAGTTGACACATATGGAGCATGGCTGGCGACTTTTCAGACGACGAGTGGGACATTGATGGTGATCAGCTAGAGCTCCTCGAACACAATGCCATTCTCTCGACCCAGCAACAGCAGGTACAAGCTATCCAGAATGCTGGCAGACATACCAGTGCCAACCCAAGGAACAACACTGTGAGTGCGGGAGGCATCGACAGACTCCATCCTTCGGCCGACCTGCGAAGAGTTGCCGCGGCAGGTGCAAGAGCCTCACCAAATTCTTCGCCATTTGTGGTTATCAGCGAGGAGGACTCCTTCGACAACCCTCAGCTAGACGAAGATGGCGTCCCGCTTGTGGTGGAGGAGCAGCCCCATCCCTACAGGCCTCAAGCCCATCGAAGAGTCGACGAGACTACTGAACGCGAGCAGTGGCGACAGACTAGATACGCCCAAAAGCATGGTCCGCAGCCTCAATACCAGGCGAGACCCCCATCGATAACAGTGCCCCGGCAAGCATATCGGAACTACCAGCAAACACATCAGACTCACACTCTTCCTCAGTATGGGAGGCCCATACAACAGCAAAGCCCAGCTCAGCCTGCTACAACCACCCAGCCGCCTTTGCGAACAACAGAGACGGAGGCAGTACAAGCAGAAATAGAAGCACTGAGGAAAGAGAAGGAACTCCTTGCACAAAACCTCGACAATGTTACTTCCCAGCTTCATACTGCTCGTGGCGAGATCTCTGTTGTTCGAACCAAAAATGTCAATGATATTAAGGCGGCTGAACGGCAGTTGAGCATTTTGAAGAAGCAGATGCAAGAGGAGACTGCAAAGTACCACGCTGCGTTACAATCGAAAGATGCTGCTTACGGTCAATTGGTCACGGACAGCAATTTTCTCAAGCATGAATTGGACGAGCAAACTCGCAGAGTACATGCTCTGCAACGGCAGGCGAAGGAGCGGCCGCTGCAAGACAGATCGAATGACATCAATATTTCGCCGAGAAAAGGCCTCGCCAACACCTTACGTGACGGTTTTGACGATGATGAAGTTATAATGTCTCCAGGCAGATCGCCTGCTAAGCGTAGAGCTTCCAAGCCTAGTACTCCGACCAAGAAGCGGAAACAACCTACAACGATTGACTTCGATATTCCATCCCTGCCCTTGAGGCTTTCGGGCGGCCAAAGACAAGACAACCAAAAGGAAGACTCAGGTAGCAGATCTCCGGCACATGTCATTGAGGATCGCGAATCCGAGCAGCACCTTCAATTTATCCAGGAGGTGCTAGCATTTTGTCCTTTCCAAGGCCAGGATACAATTGTTGAGGCTCTGGTAAAATTCGCGTTGCCAAAGGAGCCCTCTCGTCCTCTGAGCTCCATATTACTGACGGAAACATCCAAGTTAAAAGGTGACAGACTGCCTGCCGATTTGCTCGATGTTTTTGCACAATTATTGCAAAGCTGTGTGAGCGAGCGATACTACAGGCCTACCACCATCCTTCTTCAGGTCATCAATCACATTTTTGATATAAACCCAACTGTCATTGATGGAGGCACGATTGAGAGCCTCTGCAATCCTATCCAGGCACTTATGAAGCAGAATGCAGCAGTATACTATTTGCTTGCCGATAGAACCAAAATCTGGAGCGCCGAAAACCCAAAGCCTAAAACAATTCCAGACATCAACACGACTGCATGTCTCGACACCTTGACGACAATGGCCAGCTTAATCATCGATGACGCAGACCTTATCTCTCGTTTCTGGCGCTTCATGCAAACAGACGTGGTGCTCATGCTCTTGATGCCTTCTCAACCGCTGTCAGACGTGCATCTTATGCTCGATCTCGTCTCGACGTCGGTCCTACCTGACACCTTTGGACTCATTACCTCACCAGAAGACTTCCAGGCCAAGACAGAAACATACGTTCTCGACAAGATCAGCTTTCTTCTCTGGGACCCGCCACGCCATCACATCAAATCATACCTCGACAAAGTCAAATCAGACACCCCCATTCGCGACCGCCTCAAGCGCCTGACGCTCAAGACCGAGCCGGAAGTTAAAGAGCCGCCTCCGACACGCCTGCAGATCTGTGAGTTGCGCCTTCACGCACTGGAAGTGCTCACCAAGTTCATCATGACTTCGATTCCATACCCACGTGAAAAGCGTGTCGAGTGGCATCACGGCACAACTTTCGTTTTGACCCATCCAAACGCCATTGCTCGAATCGTGAGAAATCTGTACGATGAAGTCAGTAACCTCTACGCCTGCCACGCGGACACACATACTCTGCACGCGAAGCTAATTAACCGCGGGACAACCCTCCTCCATCACATCCTCACCTCCCCACAAGCGATGGCATCCACTTTCGACCTTACCAAAGCACTTTCTGGCACACTTGTCGGAGCACACAAATTCAGGGTGGTAATGACACGGATAGCGCTCGGTGACACTTTGGAGTATGGACTTGAGCCGGGTGTAACGGAGGAATCACGAGACATGGCGAGGGAGATCCTTAGGAACTATACCACGCCAGATGAAGCGACTCAATTGTCTGCGGCGATGGGAATCGAAGCGGATGACGATGATCAGCAGATGGCAGACGATGATGACGCGGCAGAGGCGGAAGTTATGGCAGAGATGGAGCAGTAGACGGCACGAAGCACTATCATTGTGTACCGATGTCCGTGTAAATACTGCTGAGCAGGGCGATACTCTCTCTGAACATTTGGTTTATGCAAGCGATGGCGCTATCAGGTTGGGTGAGGTTTATCCTCAAACTGGATAGAAATCTTGATAGACATGAAAACAGAAAACCTTCTTCTCATTTCAAGATAATGAGTATTGTGTCTTATCCATGCCTTGCTTGTCTACCGTGACCTCGCACCTCAGCCTCTGCGTCGATGCGCTCCTATTAGCTAGCTGGTTGGCAGGTTCTATCGAGCCCAGACGGTAGCGGCCAGACCGTGCGCCATGCATGCTCCGGAACGTCAACGCCTCTGATCTCATGACACTATGCGCGCCTAAGAGTCGCCCTCCCTCTCTACTCCGTACCTCGATGACATACGGGATTAGACGTGCTCGAGCCATCGCTAGCTAGCTGCGAACTGATCTGCAGTACCGATGTTCAAGCACGACAACACCCAGGCTAGTGGTCCTACCAACACCGCGAGACCGTGATTGGGACGCCCAATCCTAGAATTCATAGTATAATTCAGGTTCCTTAGCGATATTCAGTATTCGCAGTATTTCCTATTGAGTTTAGCGCCAATCCATGTCCACAAGATGTTGGTCGAGGCCTTACCGGTGTGAAAGGACGAGAAGTTATAATGGAATATCCGCGCCGGCCCTAAAAACTATCAGTCATCGCCTTTGTGAGATGCAAACGACATTTCATACGTCAGGGTGTGTGGCAAGGTCGCAAGTGGCATCTTGTCCAAGGTATTTGCCAACATCAGACTCAGTCAACTTGCTGTTCATGGCAATCCTAGGCACAAAGTAGCAAAACCTTGCTTCATATTCAGGGCTCTCTGAATCAAAGCGAGGTGGGACGGTCCTTCGAGCACCATCAAGCTCACTTTCGGATTCGGTCCACCCAGGGGGATTTCGCAACTGATAATTTCCAGCGTAGACAGCAGAGTTGCCAGACGCGAAAACTTTACCCATTGAATGATGCGACGGATTGATGAACTCTTCCTGAGATTCTCGGGCCTCGCAGGCGTGCGTATCTTCGTATAAACATTCTACCAACAGCCTTGCGCAAGCCGCAGCGGTAGCTGCAGCATACGGCTGCCAGGCATCATTTTGTGACTGTCAGCGTAGTCACTAATACCTCTCACCACTATGAAATTTTCCGGCATACCACACGCCTCCATCTCCACAGCCAGAGTATTGCGCTGCTGCAATCGCTCGCGTTCGCCTGGTTCTTTCAACACCGTGTTTCCGGACGCGAGAAGACCAGCGTGGATCCTAGGCCTTGTGTCCGAGCGAGGATTCCGCCCCTGAGCCTTGCTGGCATCGCATGCGTCGCAAGTTCCATCACCACAGTGTTCGTAGTCAACGTTGTACAAGACGTCTCTCTCTTGACCGGGATACTTCCATCCCTTGTCTTTAGACCTCATCTGCATCTGGACAACGCGGTTCTTGATTCGGTCTCCCAGTTCGGAAGGATCATAAAGGAACCGATCGAGTTCACGTAAAAGGTGTTGAGGGGCCTTCTCAGGGTCTCTAGTCGACACAAAACCCTTGGTCGTTGTCTTGCCCGACCGCCAGTCCCAGACGCGCGTAGCTATAACAATGTCGCCAAGGCGAACGTCCTTGTCCCGACTCCATATGCCGCCTGCGATGCCAACTAGAAGACAGTAGCTACTCTCATCTTCCAGAGATGGATGGACTTTGATCAATTTGTTTGCGCATTTTGAAGCTTCCACGGGCCCGAACATTTGATACGGCAGCGTTACGGCCACGGCCTTACGCGAACCGATGAAACCATAGTAGTACTTAGTGCCGGCCACGATGATAGGAGGTAGAACCCTATCGAAAGTGGCCAAAACCGCCTTAAGCTCTTTGTAGAGAGGGCAGAGAAAGCCAATGGTGGGCTCATCTTTCGTACTCATGCCTGCTGCCGTTGGTTTTGGTGAGTGAAGATGATCGGCATTGGTTCTGAAAGCATGTCAAGCTGAGCTCATGAGTTCTGTCCGGCTGCTCTGACGGCTCTGAAGTTAATGCTGTGAGATTAAAGTCGACATGGCCATGAAAAACGTAGACAGCGCACAAGAAGTGCAGTCAGCCTCGCTCAAAGCAGGCGGATTGCCTGCGCTAAAAGTAGCCGCATTCTTGAAAAGTCCTTGGAAGGAGATAGGAATAGGCTGCACGCGGAGTGGGCTGCATGCATTCTTGGTTAACGGGTCATGCAGTTGATTCGAGATATACACAAGAAAATCTGACTAAAGAGCCTGATCACTTGCTACAAGCTGTGGATTGGCCTCGAGCAACGTGCTTTTGTATGGTGCTTGGGAAGGTATGGAATCGTGCTATTGGTGATGTAAATGAACAAGAGCATTGCGCACGCCCACGATTGGAGCCAATGACGGCGCCAGAAATGCGTGGGGCAGGTACTATCGAAGGCCAAGAAAAGCCTTCATAGAGGACAGAGCAGGTGTGCTAGGAGCAGCAAACCATGTACATAAAGTGGGTGAGGCACGCACATTCCCACAGTGCAAACTTCTGAGTCTCGTTGAAGTCGTATCGCCACACACTGGGCATCGCAACTGTTGCAAGCTTCTTGCTCCGCCAATCCTAGTATTTCGTACTGCTGCTTGGATCGTCACGATAGCGAGGGCCAAGCATGTGCAAAAAGAAGCCAGATTCGTCTTCGACAGACTACTCTACACGTCCCATGAGACTTTCTCAACAATCTTTGTCCTCGATATCGTGCTTGAGATATTCAAAAGGCATCTGATCCCTGCTCCCATCATAGTCCGCATTCAATCGAATGACACTCCCATTCGACCTCAAAGACCTCATCGAAGATCTCCCGGTCTCGGTAGAGGCCTTGCTAATCGCCCTTCTGAGCCTCGATCTCCGTCTGCGATTCGTTTTCCGTGAGCTGCTGTTCCGACTCCTGCCTCCATGGCTGCGGCTCGCTCTGCTCATCGCGGACTGCGATGAGCGGACCCTGAGAAAAGGAGGACGAGAGGTTGGCTCAGTCCACGTTACGTCTCCGACTGCGTCGCCGTCTGCCTCGTGGTATGCTTCGGTCGAGGAGAGGGATCGGACTGAATCGTGGGACATTCTTGGTGGAGCGGCGAGCGCTGTTGCGTAGGACGTTGTGCGGTGGTTAAGAGTAGATGCTCTCGAGTTCGGTTGGTAATGCCGGATGCTACCCGCTACGGAATTTGCCAGCGAAGATGAGGAGGCCATAGCACCAATGTTCTTCGCAAGCTGCATCTGCTTTCCGCTCTGCATGTCCCCGTTCCCGAGGAGGTCTCTCTCGGGTCCCGCAACGCTAAGACCCTCATCCTCACCTTTACAACCTGGCAAATCAAGTATAGTGGGGTCGATGCTCTTCATAGTCCTCAAAATCTCAGCAAACATCCTCATCAGTGTCTTGAATTCCTCTTCACTCAATGGTTCCGGGGAGAAACGCGCACGCTCATACAGCGTCAAGAAGGCCACCACCAATGAGTTATTCTCCAGTACATGGAGACTGATTAAGTGTGAGACATAATTTCTCATACTATACTCTTCAGGCCGTTGCAATGCCTCAATGACATATTCAGAGACTATCGCATTCCCATCCACATCAACTCCCAGACCTGGATCAACAGGCGCCAGACTTACCGCTCGTGCCTCGATCAGATCCGTCAGCTCAGCAACAACGGTCGCATACTCCAGATTCGGTGTCTCCTTCGCTGCCGGTCCCAACCACCCAGGATGCGATATTACACCCCATCTCGGCTCAAAGAAAGTCGTTCCTTTCGTGTGCTCCGGCTTTAGCAGCGTCTCGATTCGTCGCCTAACGTATCCCATCCCTTCCATTTCCTCGACCCTTTTCGCTCTTGGCCTTGCCAGATACGCCACAACCGCACTCCGACTCTTGCAGTCCTCGATCAATCTCCATACCCTCCTGTTCGCAAGCTCCCCTTTGTCAAGCGGGAGGTATGTCTTCGGGATATCCCTGAGGATAGAGCGATTCGTGTAGAGCCGACTCGCGTAAAGGAAGACGGCAAGGAGCGCGGTAAGGACGTAGATGCCGCTAATGACGAAGATATCGATTAAACGGTTGCGACGGTAGGATTGGTACAGGGCGTCTATGGGCCCGGCGCAGATGAAGGAGAGGGTCAGGAGGAAGACAATGGTGAAGGAGGTGCTGTAGAAAATGCGGAAGAGGATGATCCGGGCGCGACCGCGTGCCATGTTGAGAAACAGGCCAGCAATTAAGTAGTCAGTGCTATGTGCTAAGTTAAGTGTCGCTACATGGGTTTGTTCCGCGTGTGTTTCCGACGGTCGAGTGGCATGGTGTGATTTGCATATGATACCTAGTTTTGCACAGGTACGATGCACGTTATTGCATATTCGGGCGTGGGCGAGGACGATTAAAATGGAAAGGAAGATGAGTTTGTTCCACGACCAACGAGGGTGGAGTTATACAGACTCATGCAGGTCGCCAGCAGCAATGACGTCGAGGTGTCCTCCATGCGCCTGCGTCAATCAATTATTGCGAGCGGTGCGTCTTCCCAACGTTTTGCGAATAGATCAAAACATTCCAATCATGGACAACTACAATCGGTAACAATTTATTTATCCAGTCTACACATGGATCGCCATGGCTGACAAAATGCCTCCCTCTATTGTCGCCGTCGCAGTCGCCGTTGGAATCGCGGGCATTGTCCTAGGTTACTATATCGGCAACGGCAATAGCATTGGCCTTTTCGACACCACGAGCGGCAGCTCACGCAGCGCAGGCAAACGAGTCAAGAAATCTTGGCCAAACAACTACGACGTCCAACTGCAAGAACTTAGCTCCTCGGACGAGGAATTCATCAAGGCGACTGCTTTGAATAAGTCCACGACCTTTGATTCTGATGCCGACGATTCAGACGAGGAAGGAGATGGTAAAGAACTCAAGAACTTCAGCAATAGCAATGAGGAAGTCAAATTGGTACTGGCAGTCCGCACGGACCTAGGCATGACAAAAGGCAAGATTGCTGCTCAGTGTGGACATGCTACTCTTGCATGTTACAAGTACCTCGTCGGACATCCGCCGTCATTACCATTGCTGAAGAGGTGGGAGAAAGGAGGTCAGCCAAAAATAGCGGTGCAGGTGAAGAGTGAGGAAGAGCTGGAGACTTTGCATGCGCTGGCGGTCAGTCTGGGGTTGTGTGCGAGGGTAATTCATGATGCTGGTCGAACGCAAATTTCAGCGGGAAGTGCGACGGTATTGGGAGTGTTGGGGCCAAAGAGTGTTGTTGATCAGGTTACAGGTGGTCTGAAGCTGCTGTAATTGTCGGGTCTAAAAGAGACGGAAGTGATTAGAGAAATGTTAAAAGTACATCCCGAACATAGGTAAGGCATCTTTCGCGGTCTAGGAAACATACGAGATGCCACAACCTGATGTTGCCCCGAGCCTGAGATCATCGGCCAACGAAACTCGATGAGAATCCCCCATCGAACCATGGCAATCTTGTCGATGCCATATATGTCCCTTGCAAGAACAATGAGCCCTGCAATGTAAAGGGGCCAAAAAACGTCAAAACAATCAACAGACCGGATTCCCAAGTCGTCACCGACCTTAGTACTAACGGGCCGGCAAGCAGCTTAAGTAAGTGAGATCGAACGGGATCACCTGTTCTCTGCTTCCTTTGGTCGATTGTGGGTGTATGAGAAGTGCTAAAAGTATATAATGCTTTGTGACTTTACACTCAGCGTCTATGGATGTCCAACTCCGTACGTTGCGCAAAAGTTCCAGTCGGGTGTCCGGAATGGTCACTGCTTTTCAGGAACGACAGACTGGGGCAAGCTGAGGCTTCATACTAGACAAGAATGGTGTCGTTGACCTCCTCCCTTCGGAGCACAGCTCGTATGCATGGCAGTCACTCGTCCGCTGCATATGTATCTACACCAAATAATGCAAATAATGCATAGGGCTAGCAATATGGCCGGCTAATTACAGCGCGTGGTGTAGATAGAGCACGTGCTCTGTCAAAAGTTGCGGAGCAAGCGGCGTTGGAGATCACTCTGCCACATGTCAATGCGCCTTGGAGCTTCACCAAGCTGGTTCGGACCTCACAATACAGCTGACCCCTGGGGATAGACGTAAAGCTCGTCTCTAATATCTAGTACAATATTCACCAAATCAGAGTATACCATCCGGCCCTTCTACTTGCTTAACTATGCTTAATGTCCGATAATTAGCTGACATGAAAAAATTGATCAACCATGTTGCGTCACTGGTCGCAGCTTTTGACTAGTGAAAGCCGATGTTCGCTTCCTTCCCCACGGCTTTTGCAGCACTAAATTTTCCAAGTGTCGTGAAATGCATGCAGGTGTCCGCTCCACAGTGCAAAGAAACCTTTAGTAGTTTGGCCTTATCATATGAAGCTGCTGGAGAACTCTGTACCTGAACCTCCACCGCCTTTGTAGGGCTTCGCTTCCTCTGCACTTTTTGACTCACAAAATCGCTGCATAAAAACCCGAACCTCCATACTTCGAGCTCTTTAAGTATACTCGTACCTGACTATCTGCCTATACACCGTTGAGTGACTATAACTCAAGTCACCATCGTCGTCTGTAAAGCCAACTCTCTACACCTCAGCGGACCTAACCTTCACACGCGACGCAACATGTGTCCTTCACCAGACGACCTGCGAGAAAATGGCACAAACGGCGGTGCGAACGGTGTTAACGGCACGAGTGGTACAAATGGTAGGCTCGCTAACAGCTCACTCTTCGTCCATGGCTAACATGCTCCAAGGTTCGCACTCAGGATATACGGGCATTGAAACACCGCAGAACAAGCCAAAGAACACGAGAAATCCGTACCTTCCTGTCGGCGATTACCTGTCGAACATTTCCAGATTTAAGATCATCGAGTCTACACTAAGAGAAGGAGAACAATTCGCCAATGCCTACTTCGACACAGAAAAGAAGATGGAAATCGCCAGAGCCCTTGATGAATTCGGTGCAGATTACATAGAGCTCACCTCTCCAGCCGCTTCAGAGCAGTCCCGAAAGGATTGCGAAGCTATTTGCAAGATGGGTCTCAAAAGATCAAAGATCCTCACACATATCAGATGCCACATGGACGATGCCAGAATAGCCGTTGAGACTGGTGTTGACGGCGTCGATGTGGTCATTGGTACATCATCCTTCCTCCGACAGCACTCCCATGGTAAGGACATGACCTACATCAAGAACACAGCGATCGAGGTCATTGAGTTCGTTAAGTCAAAGGGCATCGAGATTAGATTCTCCTCGGAAGACTCCTTCCGATCAGATCTGGTCGACCTACTCTCCCTTTACCAAGCAGTCGACAAAGTTGGAGTCAACAGAGTAGGTATCGCAGACACAGTCGGGTGCGCCTCACCAAGGCAGGTCTATGATCTGATCAGAACCCTAAGAGGCGTCGTATCCTGCGACATCGAAACCCATTTCCACAATGATACAGGCTGCGCTATTGCAAACGCCTACTGCGCCCTCGAAGCAGGCGCAACCCACATCGATACTTCCGTCCTTGGCATCGGTGAGCGAAACGGCATCACCTCCCTCGGTGGCCTTATGGCTCGTATGATCACCGCAGACCGCGAGTACGTTATGGGCAAGTACAATCTCGACAAGATCAAGGACATCGAGGACCTCGTCGCTGAAGCCGTCGAGGTCAACATTCCCTTCAACAACCCGATCACAGGTTTTTGCGCTTTCACCCACAAGGCAGGTATCCACGCCAAGGCCATCCTGGCCAACCCATCTACATACGAAATCATCGACCCGGAAGATTTCGGCATGAAGCGATATGTCCACTTTGCATCAAGACTAACAGGCTGGAATGCGATCAAGTCTCGTGCTCAGCAGCTGAACATCGAAATGACGGACGCACAGTACAAGGAGTGCACAGCTAAGATCAAAGCGTTGGCTGACATCAGGCCCATTGCCATTGACGATGCTGATTCTATAATTCACGCCTTCTACAGGAATGTCAAGCATGGATTGGAACACAAGATCGAGCTGCCTAATATGACATCGGCAGAGAAGAAGCTGCTTGCTAAGCAAGAGGCGGAGATGGGAAAGGTACCAGAAAAGAGAGCTCTCGATGAGACAGTCGAGGACGAAGTTGCTACGGAGCAGGTGGTCAAGAAGGCTAAGGCCAATGGCGTAACAGCATAGAAATGAGATGTCTATGCGATTGGGCACTCTCCCGGCCCAAGAAGATCGAGCAACGGTCATGTTTTTGGTTTTTACTAGGGAGTTGCGGTGTGCTCCCACTTTGGTGCAAGGTCAAAAGTTGTGTTTACTTGACACTCTATGGAATGCTGCAGATCTTGAAAGATAGGTACATAGAGAGAGAGATACAAAATGGTGTTGTGGTAGCATTGCTCATCCCATTAGGTACCAGCTGTCTGTGAAAAGCCGTTGCCAGGTGTATGATAAGAGTCATTTGCGATTGTGACCAGACTGCACGCCTTTGTTTCCACCCAGCGATTTCAGCCAATTTCCTAGGTCAATGACGAGGAGATAATTAAAGACAGTCTTACCTACGATACGTCGCAGAATGGCCCGATATACTATTGCAAGGTGCTTCCATCGAACCCTCTCAGATGAACTGCAGTGGATATCTCGCTAGTCGCATTTGTCGATCACTATGCTTACTATTCATCCTCGGATCATCAGCACGGATTGCAACTGCAGGCGGTGACAGAGCGTCAGAGAAGCCTGGAGATGGCATTGGAGATGTCGAGTATTCTCTGCAGTGTGAAGAAAAGTCTAGAGGCACTTATGAACAGCATAGCTCCTCTAGGACCTGTGACTATTAAACCTAGGATTAACAAGTCCTATGGACCACTGGCTGAGTAACATTTATCCCAGAATGCATGCACCAGTCGGTAGAAGAAATTCCGAAGAATCGCTCATTCCAAGCACAAGCAATTTGTCTCAGTCCCGTAGGTTTCGCACAATCAAGACGCTGCATGAGACTGGCTCATTCAATTCTTTGCCTCTCATATTCAACATACCTACATAGCAATGGGTTATGGAGAAAGGTTGAGAGCCGCCAATTTCCTGTTCAGGACTTCGGCGTTCCTCGATACGTTCGAGATCTACAGGATTTCTTCGTCGACCGGGGTACGGCGGTAGAATGACGTCCGCATACCCACCACTTTATACCTTTTCATTCTTCCTGGTTCTACATTTCTAAACAGCAGGACTTGTCATGACAGATCGGATTGATCGCGTTAGGCACGAGCACTGTGCAGCAATGCTTGGTCTGCGGAGACCGAGAATCAAACATAAAGCGAGCTCTCCTCGAGCATGGTAATGTAGCGCAAGGGACAAATCTTCGACTTCGGCACAACTTGAGCCATCCACAAAACCCATCACTGCTGCCAACTTCCGCTCACAACATGTCTCACCTGACCTACTTCTCCTATGAAGGTTTCGGCGACCGAGTGAAGAAGGACACACATTACAATCAAGCCGTTCGAGTAGGGGACTACATTCACATATCTGGCCAAGGTATGCTAGCTCTCGTACTGCAGCCCTGACTCACTCTAATTCATGCACTTTGTCACAGGTGGCTGGGATCGAATGAGTGAAAAGTGTCCCCAGGATGACATCGCCAAGGAAATCGACCAGGCTTTCGAGAACGTGCAGGTGACTCTTGAAAAGGCTGGCGGACAGGGCTGGTCTCAAGTATACAAAGTCAACTGCTACATCACGGCTCCAATGATGGAGAAGGGACCCGATCTGGTCCGAAATCTCAAGAAGTACTGCCCAAATCACGAGCCACTTCTGACCGCTGTTGGCGTGCAGGAGTTGGCTGCCGAAAATATGCATATTGAAATTGAGGTTTCTGCGCACCTCGGACAATAGTTGCCTCGATAGGATGATGCTGGCTCTGTTTGAGAGTGTTGAGAAGGACTGCATAAAGCTTGAGACGAGACCATTGCTGTACAGTTAGAAATTTTGTCCAGGTGGCTTGGTCTTGCTATTCAATGCGACTCCGGGGTGTCAGTCCATGGCGCATCGCAAGAGAGATCCTGCTTATGATAGCGCATACAGAATTTTCTCAATCAAACAATGATTCTAATAGCTGTTTCGTAGCTAGCACAGGATGATTTGAGGTGTCTCTCTCCTTTCGAGCTTCAAAGTAGTTGCCAGGCTCATGCTTTTGTGCCTCCATGCGAATGTTTTCAGCTTGGTCTGGATTTATGAATAAGATTATTGGAAAGAGCAGCATATAATAGCCCCTGTACTATCTGGTTGGGTTGTGTCGCGTGAACAACTTCTCAATCCTAAATCAATTGGAAGTGGTTGTAGTTGATAACCCACGGATATATCTAAAGGCGCCTACCCGGCCGTGGAGTCTTTTTTCCTCTGTTCAAGAGTGTTGTTTCAATGTCAATCTCCAGTCCATTCATGATACCACAAAGGGCCATGGGTCATGAATCAGCGTCGCAAGGAGTTCTTCAAAGCGTTGTCAATGGGCCTAGCTCAATTCCAGTAAATACATATGTTACAACCTGACACACTGATCGCGTTGCACTTCATTCATATATATGCCCAGCCTTTTTACCGTTATTTAGTGATAAGATCACGGAATAAGTTCTTGAGCTTCCTCGTATGTGATTAGAAGAGCTCTCTATATATAAGAGACCTAGTCTTACCTCCTCCTGGGGATGACCGCCGGATAATGAAATACGTCTTCTGTATGCTGCAGAGTCTTACTCCACTGCACATACACACACCGGACTCCCACACCACTGATAGATAGAGCGAGAGAGAGACCTCCCCAAAAGGCTTGTGCGGCTGTGAACCCTGAATGATGGTCGACGGGGCCGCTTAATGACTTTGTGACTCCACTTCGCAGGCTGATAGCGCACGCACAAAGTGCTATAATACCAAGTACAAGTCCCACCATTGACAACCCAACGTTCATGTTGAGGCTTGGTAGAGCTCTCTGTAGTGTGCCAGGCGCCGGAAGGGACTTTGTGATTGCATCGACAGACTCGCCTGCGATACTGTTTGCTAAGGCTTCAGATCCTTCGAAAATGCCAACGCAAAGCTTTTGCAGAGTTTCTAGCTGGTTCCTCCCATGTCCAGCATATTCATATGTCTCACTCCCGTCGGTGCCGCCGCACTCTTTTAGCACATCTATGCCACCTGGATGGTCGTCGGCAAAAGTAGTCAAGTCATAAACTGCGCATCTCGCGTTCAGATAAGTCCTGTGAGAGAAATGGCCTGTTTTTGCGCTGCTTATACGTACCTTTACCGTGTACTGCAATCCAGAGGTTTTCTTGTGTATTATGACCACCAAGTTCGTTGATGCTAATGATTTTAGAGCTGGCCATACTTTTGTCTATGGGACGACAGATCGAAGTGGAAACAACTCTTGAAGGCTGGTATGAAGGATCTTTGCACTGTACTAAGCAGAGGAGCACTCGTGATTCTATTGACAAGACAGTAACTTGGTTATTGTCATTCGGAATTGCTCACGTAGGATTCATTTCTGCCGGTTACGCAGCTGTTGCATACTGTCAAGTCCGGCAGCACGGCCGTCGTATTTGCCCGGCACATCTACGGACGCTCGACTTGGCGAAAGCCGAGGGAGTTCTCAAACAAGAAAACTCCGAATTTCCCAATTCAGGCGTTGTCATTACTGCTTTCGCTCGTACATCGAAGCTTAACTGAATTCCAATCAAACTCTCGGGCAGTGTTTTCCTAGAAGCTCGTTTTTGTGTACTTCACCGAACTGCAGCATCGGCCACCAAGAAGTGTGCATTTGCAGGGTATGTGACCATTTCCTGGAAACTTTAACCTTTTCGCCGTAGAAGGAAGATCAGCGAAGCAGCAAGACGGATTGCAGCAAAGCAAGGGCTGCTGTACATGAGTAGCAGTGACTGTGTCCACAGGGATACAATAGCATTTCAAATGCCCGGATTTTGCGTGGGCACTCAGTGAGGGAGTGCCCATCCTTTTGCTTAACGATTCCGAATTGGAAGGTGCAGATTCCAATGGACCCAACTTCGCTTCATTGAAGAGTGCGCATTCCACCTGCGGAGCGAGTACCATTAGCACGCCAGAAATTGCGGTGCCCTGTTTTCCTGATATTATCAAGGCTTCAGCTTTG
Source organism: Herpotrichiellaceae sp. UM238 (assembly GCA_000315175.1). Taxonomy (NCBI): domain Eukaryota; kingdom Fungi; phylum Ascomycota; class Eurotiomycetes; order Chaetothyriales; family Herpotrichiellaceae; species Herpotrichiellaceae sp. UM238. The sequence continues at coordinate 68,307 of AMYF01000082.1, forward strand.
GGTATTGACTTTGTTCACATGTGTACTAATCTGCTATTTCTCGAAATCTGTCTTGAGCCTCGAGGATTTGCGACAATGCACAAGTCATTTTACATTGGAACGGTCCCTAGCGACCGTTGCCATGTTGTCGACCTCTCACTTTACGAATCAATATCTACCTTGAAGGAACAGCTTGGTAAATTGTTTGCCTTCGCCGATCCAAAATGTGAGATTATGTTATTTGTGTCCGTCACGATGCGCAAGGCTGACGGAATCAGCAATATGCTTTGCCAATGCTAAATCCGATGTCCTCATATCGTTAGAAGACATCAAGTCAAGCGAAAGCGCTGTCCAGCTTCGTGCGTCTAGAGACACCCCAATACAGGAGCCACGAGGACCCAAGCCTATCCCGATTGTTGGAAACCACTACGAGATCTATCCGGATCCGTTAGGAAACTATGACCGCCTTTTTGCAAGATATGGTCCCGTGGTCAAGACGGTGAACATGGGCACGACGATATATCATACCAATGATCCCAGCCTATCACGGATAATTCTTCGAGAAGGCGAGCTTTTCACCAAGACGACCTCGGACTCCTCGCATCCGCTCTTTTACATGAATGAACAGACTGCACTGTTCACTTGCGACAGTTCATCTCCGGCTTTCGGAATCAGCCACAAATTCATACCACCCTCTATGTCGCCGCGTGCCATGGCTCATCACGCACCTCTCGTTCAAGGTGCGGCAAGGTCTATGTTCGGTATTTTGGACGAGCTTTCCGAGAAGCAGCTGGCTTTCAATGTCTATCAGTACATGTTCAAGATGGGTGGTCAAGTCATTTTCCGCGTTATTGTCAATCAAGACCTCCAGCATTTTAAGGCCCTGAATACACCTCCTACGCTTGCTATCCGTCTATTTGGCGAATACTTGAAGCTAATGAAGAAGATGTCATTGCGACCGAAGTGGTATGGAAGTCTGCCGTTTGGCGAACCTGCCCGGCTCCGTGCCGTAAGACAGCAGCTTTTCGACACGGTTGAGCTTTCCATGGACGCATGCGTCACATCTGGCGGAGGTAAACTGTCGCTCAAAGATCCAGGCGCGTCAATCCAGGCTGCATGCGTCGCCGACTATCTATCCCGAGCCGTGGACGAAAACGGCCAGAGTCTCCCTCGTGACATCCTTCTCGCCAATGTGGTGGTTCTTCTGGGCGCAGGCTTCGTTACCAGCGCCTCGCTGCTTTCTTGGAGTATTTATTCACTCGTCAAATATCCTGGCAATCAGGAGCGACTCCTGCAGGAACTGGTCGACCACGGCGCCAATAGCGGGAAGACATGGACATACGAGGAGCTGCACTCAATGACGTTCCTTGACAATTTCATCAAAGAAACGCAAAGAATGCACAGCCCTAGCTTCCAGACTGCCCGCAATGCCAAGAAAGACGTCGTTCTTCCTGGGGGATATCTCATTCCGAAGGGATCTGTGGTGATTCCATGCTTTCCGAGCATCCACAAGAACCCCGCGTTCTGGGAGAACCCTTTGCGGTTTGAGCCAGATCGGTGGACTGATCCGAAATTGGCTGCTGATTTGAGAAGATCAGGGCTCTACACGCCATTTGCCGCTGGTGAGAGAGGTTGCATTGGATTCAACTTGGCCTTGATGGAAGTCAAGATGGTTCTGGCAGAATTGGTGTATCATTACAGGTTCGATGATGCTTGCCCCGAAGAGGTGGTTTATGATCCAGAGTTCTTGGTCATTCGTCCGCTGAATTTGTACGCAAGCCCTAACAAAAGGGACCACTGGCCGTCACCGTCGGGTTGCGGACAAACGTGAACCTCATCAGCAGGATGGTTAGTTTTTGTCAATGCATGTGGTCGCTACCGGATCACTATCCTGCAAACTAAGTCCAATCGAAAGACAGTGCTCTGGAAATAAACATCAAAAAGTGCAACCAGCTGTACGCCCTTATCTGCACGGTTTCCATTAAATATAGGCAGAGCAGTCCTGTCGGCTGTCCTCTGTTGCTAGACCGGCTATCACGTACGTATCTACGTACTAGGCTTCTCGATCTAGAAAAGTAGGTTCTCGTACCTCTAGTGTGCTGTGAAATTCCATCGACATGATGTAGTAGCCCATGGAGCCCTATGTTCATCCTTTGACGGTCATGGTGCAAGAATAAATGCCCAGCTTTGAAGGATTTACCGCAAGCACCTGCAACTTGCTGTATTGGATTGCCTAGAAGAGCGCTAAGGCATTTTGCGGCTTACGTCCAAAATAGGAATGACCGATTCACAACAATTTGAGCGGAGTGTACAGATGAGGTATGCTGTATATCAGCAAATGCCGAATAGCAGACATCAACACTTCGGGCGGCAAAGCCTACAATATCCATGCGAGGCAACACTGAATGTATATCAACATGACACAAAGTAAGCTTCCCTCTGAACAAGTACAGCGTATACAAACCAGAAGAGGTGGAGAGGCGCTGAAGATATACCGTTCAAGCTGCTTGAAATTAGTAGCTTGAGCATTGGCGACATAAGCAAGATTGTTTGCCTGCGAACCACTGACAGTTTTGATTTAAGGCCCGTATCGGGACTAGCTTTCAGGGTTGATCGTCAGCCAAGATGTGTGGAATTGCAGCTTGTGTTTGCCTTAAACAAGCAGATGCTGTCTACAAACATGGACATATCAATAGCAGCTCGGTTGGGCTTTTGAATGGCTATGTTAACGGCCATGTCAACGGAAGTGTCAATGGATACAGCAATGGCTACCCTCAAAAGCACGATATTAACCGCAAAACCGACGGCGAGCACGATGTCAGAAAGTCCACTTCACTTGAAGACCAGCTGCAGGCCAGCATCGACATCATCAATCATCGGGGCCCGGACGAATCGCACGTTTGGGTCGCTCCCGATGAGAGTGTCGGTCTCGGTCACTGTCGCCTGTCGATTAACGACCTTTCTCCCAGTGGGTCGCAACCACTGCACAGCGACGACGGTGAGATCCATGCCGTTGTGAACGGTGAGATCTATGATCACGATCGTCTGAGAGAAGTGTATGCAGCAGAGTACGGCTATCGATTCCGCGGCGAGAGCGATAGTGAATTGGTTCTTGCTGCTTATAAGGCACATGGCAGCCCGGAATTCTTCGAGCACCTGAGAGGGGAGTTCGCTTTTGTGCTATACGATAACCGACGTGGAAGCAAGAGAGTCATCGCGGGGCGAGACCGATACGGGATCAAGCCGCTATTCTGGACAGTCGTTCAAGGAAGATTGCTTATGGCGGCTGAAGCCAAGGCTTTCCTTCCCCTTGGTTGGAAACCTGAATGGGACGTTGGTGCAATTGTGGACGCTGGATGGATGACCGACGATAGGACTCTTTTCAAAGGCGTGAAAAAGCTTCTTCCCGGCCATTATATCGAGGTCACTGATGAGCAAGGCTTGGAGATTCAGAAATATTGGGATGCTGATTACAAAAAGAAGGTAAGCATTGATGACAAAAGAAAGAAAGCTTCTGAAACGTTGCATTCTTCCTTCTTGCCCCTCTTTTCGCGACGCTGTTAACATCATATAGACTGAAGTCGAGAGACGTAGCGTCGATGAGATGGTCCTTGAAGTCCGCGAGCGTCTCGTCCAGGCTATTCGCCTTAGGATGCGAGCCGACGTTCCTGTAGGAGTGTACTTGTCCGGAGGTATCGATTCGTCAGCGGTTGCGGGCATTGTCACCCAGCTTGCCAAAGAAGAGAATGTGAAGATAGGAAATCAAGGTAACTCAACTCGCGTGACATGCTTCAGCGTGCAGTTTCCGGAGAGTTCTGGCTATGACGAGTCAAGCATTGCGAATCGCACGGCCGAATGGCTCGGGGTCGAAACGATCAAGAAAACTGTAGACGAGGAAGTTCTCGCAAGGGATTTCGCCGATGCGATCTACCATTGCGAACACCATCACAATGACCTTAACTGTGTTGCCAAATTCGCGCTATCAACACTACCACGGGAACACGGCGTGAAGGTTGTCCTCACCGGCGAAGGTGCTGATGAACACTTTGCCGGGTATCCTTATTTTCCAACTGACTTTCTGCGCGAGCCTGACTTATCGCAACCTGATTCACTACTTGCTACCGACAATGAGCTCCGGCAAGATATGCAAACAACTGTTTGCAATGAGATGCGCAAGATATTCCTCAACATTGGGTTCGAAGGGCTTCCCGAGACTAAACTTAGCGCCGACATTAACTACAACTCAATGCCAGAGACTCTCCTCGCTTGGCACCCGACAGTTCAACTCTTCGCGCCCTGGGTGCGTGAGCGGTACAACAATCTCGACTGCCGGTCAACCATTCTTGCATCACACATCCCTGCAGTACGTGCCAAGATGCGCGACTCGTGGCACCCACTACACACGTCAATGTACATGTGGAATAAGTCACAGCTTGCTAATGTCTTACTCTCGTGCCTCGGTGACCGCACCGAAATGGCTCACAGCATAGAAGCACGCACCCCCTTTCTCGATCACCACTTGACACAATATGTGGATTCGCTTCCACCCAGCGTCAAGATCCGCTTCACACCGCCTCAGCAGACGGAAAGGGACCCAGGAAAATCCGACCAGGGCCCGCTATGGAAAGGTGTTGGCACCGTGCGTCAGTCACTTTCAGAAAAATGGATAATGCGCGAGGCGGTTCGCCCTTTTATCACGAATGAACTCTACGAGCGCCGCAAGCACCCTTTCCTCGCACCAACCCGGTGGCCTGAAGGCGGTCCACTGCACCGAATGTTGCAGGGTCTACTGACTGAAGAGCGAGTTGCGGGTCTTGGCTTCGTGAACTATGAGTTAGTAAGAGATGCCTTAGCTCGTGCCTTTGGCGAGAATGCAGATGCTAGAGCATTTCGGACCCTTCTGTTTGTCGGTGCCTGGGTCATTCTATCCGAGCGATTCGGCGTGCAAAAAGCTGATCTAAAGAGCACATCTTGTTGAAAAGGGAGGCTTGGGGCTAGCCATGAGCTGTAGAAAGGGGATCTGGCGTTTGTGAGGTCGTGTCTAGCTGCAAAGTGCTAAGATTGTGAAAGGGTAGATAAAGTCTCAGATAGTAGGTAAATTTACCGAGGTTCTGTTGATGTCTATGGTTGCAAAATTGACCAATTCGTTATACAGACGAAGCTTCAGCCAATTGGTTAACTATGTCGTTGGCTGTGCGGCCGCATCGCCGAAATACTCGGCTATGTACGTTTGAACACGCTGCGAGAGCTTTCGACCTTTCACCAAGAGACTTGTAGAAGCCGACAGAGAGGCGCGGTAAAATTTCCCGGATCGAAGTCTCACTGCTCGGGAACATGAATTCAGCATCGATAATTTTGAAACACAAGCCGAAGGTGAAGACGGGCTAACGTCACTCGCATATGTCCTTGGTGGAACTATCATCCACGAAAATTATGCTTAGATGTCTTCCGAGGTGGCATGTGCTGTTTCTGACCAGCTCATGACCAAAAGATTGGCAGCCATGCATCCACACTGTCACAAATACAGACGCAGCTATGCTGGGATCTTCTCATGCTGCGCCAACACCACTGGCTACATCAAAATGCCTCACAACGCGATCGCTACGACAGGTCTGACCGAATTGTCTATTAATTGGATTTGTGAGGTGAACGTAAACTGCACAATGACATAATTGCAAGCTTTGCGAGACGAGAGCCAAGGAGCGACGACACAACCGGCTGGGATGCCGCAGTCGGATTCGAAGTCGGCCTCTGCAAGGGTTCGACTTCTGAGCAATGCAAGATGAACGTTGAAAGCGAAACGCGAACAAAGATCGGCTGCGGAATTGCACTACGGCAGGAACCACTTCCTACGGAGCACATTCAATGTGAGTGAATGAAAATTGATTTTTCCCGACCTGAACCCCATTGATCGTGCCAACGATTACGCCTTGGTCGAAGGGATTTAAAGTGACACCCATGTTAGGCCTGGCGGCGCTATCCGCTCGGAAAAAAGGAGGATCGAAGCGAAACTCTAGTCACGAGCAGCCTCCATTTGGCCCCTTCCACTATTGTAACTTCGGCAGGTGCATTGGCTCAGCTTGCTGCAATGGCGATCAGAAAATTGCTAATTCAGTAGCCCATGCTTTCATCAAAGTAGCCAATGGGACTTAGCACAATCAGTTCGTGGTAAAGCCCTGCGCGATTTTTGAACAATTCTGACCATCCACCTGGTACTTCTAACACTAACTTTGTAACGAGTGTTGGCAAGCTCAGTCCATAATATACTTGAGAAGTGAATCATATTGTGATGACTCTCTTAGAGTCCGAGAAATGCATGTGACTATGACCTAGCTCGAGCCCTGAAGACGCTACGAGTCCAGGGGAGTTCCAAGGTGCCCTTTTTTGGCACCTATGTAGCATTGACGAAGTCAAGATGTCACACCACTTCACGTACCAGCTCAGCTTTTTGTTTTTCTTGTAGTTTTTGTATCCCAAAGCTCCTGCGTTCTCGCGAGCTACGGAGGTACAGCGTTGCATAGGTAGAAGGTTTTTTTATTCTAAGGACTTATCTCGCATCGATCCCCACAATGCTACTATGCGTGACTCAACACGTTTCAGCAGAAACAGATGCCCCTCGCGATTATTGGCGCGTGCTTTGAGCCTCTCTAGTAGCTGAGATACTTCAGTCAACTTCACTTTCACAAGACATCGTAGTACCTGCTGTCGCTCACTATTGTCTTCAATGCAATAGGACGAGAACCACATGCTGTCCTGCGTCGACTCTAATGGCCTTTCCCCTCCTGACATAGAGTCGTTGTTCGGGGTTAACTTCTGTATTCGATCTTCCCTCAAAACCCTTCCTATATCGCCGCTGTAGCCAGCAACACCAGTCCAGGGCCTTCGTGAGCCACCAGGGGATCGAGGGTCTTCTCGAGGATACGATGCCGTCTGGTTTTTCTGTCGGCAGAGACAGCGATGCGTAATATGTATACAAATGATACTCATATATTCACTGGCCAGAGCGAGGAGTGTACTTACCTCGCGTGCCTTGTCACACTGCTCACAACTCACTATGATATTGCAGCGAGCCAAGGCTTGGCGGAGACAGCCCATCAATTTGTCCACAGGCGCATTGTTACTATCAGTTGCCTCTGTCATCAGCCCATCAACCAAAGTGGCGGTAGTTTGTAGACAGCAGCAATTGGAACTGGATTGTGGTTGAGAGCCATAATCAGAGGACGAAATTTCGACTTCTGGCCAAGACGCTGCGGGCGCGCTGTTTGCATGTGATCCCGATTTAGTTGGGTGACCTGGTATCCTAGGGTCTAAACAGCCACCGCTTTGCATTGGAGGCACTTGGTCTGCTGCTTGTGGGGTTCTTTGATAGCTTCTTGGTGGGTCAGCTAGGTTTGCCATAAGCAATGGGGAACTATGATGCTTATATCGACCATGATATCCATGAAGTACAGGGCTGGCACTCTCTCTGCCGTCGAATATGCTGCCCTGGAATCGCGCGGGTCTGGTGGAGGCTGTACCTGTGACTGTGGATTGTGGTTCGACAGTGCCAGTCAATGTTTGTGACTTTGCTGGGCCATCTAAGGAGGAGAACCGTGAAGGCGAGGCAGGTAAGTTTGGGTTATCAGCTTCTGAAGCACCGCGCTATTAGCCTTTACACTGCCTAGATGACAAAATCTCGCGAGGTGACGGTCGAAGAACAGGAGAACACTCGAGTAAGTAAAAATCAAACCTCACTTACCATCAAGGCTCGCAATGCCATTGAGAAAATCAGGAACTTGATGTTCTCTCGTTGAGGCGTGGTTCACTGAGAAATTAAGTGACGCCAAGAGCGTGTCGTCTAGGATTCCCAAAGCCGACATCGTGTCAGCGGTGTCCCCCCGAAGGTCGGTATCGAACAAATCGTTGTCATCAAGATACGATGGCAGTGAAATATCCGTTTGCAGCTGTCCATGATCTGGGTCTAGCCCAATTTCCATCTCATCGATATTATCTTGGTTTGTCGGCAATGAGTCTTGCCGAGCGCGATTCGTATACTGCGATCCTTGACATTGATGGTGAGAGCGGTCTTTCTTCTTCTCTGCTGAGTTGATGTTGGCTGCGTGGCTTCCATTTGAATTCGAGGGATTTTTGACTTCAGAGTTGCGAGAGGCCCGGCCCTTGCGGGCTTCAGTCTCCGGATACCAGCATCTCACAGAGAGGGTAGCACATCTATCACAGCCCGAGGGCTGACCACTGCATCGAACCTGAAATACGTGTCAATTCTGTGCGGGTGAAGAAGCATTAAATAACAGCTCATTGTGGAGACCACAATGAGAAGAGAAAGGAGGCTTCTCATCTCACACTCGATCGGTCAGCCAAGAACTCCAAGGCTGAGCCCGGCACGAGATGATCTGGGCTCTTCCTTGGTGGACGAAGCAGACTCACTTTTCTCTCTCTGCAAAGCTCGCACGATCGATGCCGTTTGCTTTGACGGTTATCACCAAGGAGTGCGGCAGGATTCTTGTGCTCAACAAAGGTCAATGGCTTCTTTCGCTTGAGTTCGTCGTTGACCAAGGTGCCGAACATTACGTTCAGTCTGTGCTGTGATGCGAACTCTGCACTACGACTATATTGTACTTCCTATTTGTACAAGACAATACGTCGTCGGCAGAAGGTAAGCACGCCATCAACACTTTACTTTCGGTTGGCTTGCAGATGTTGCAAGGACCTATGTAAATCTTGCTTCGCACAGGGAGCTCACCTGTTGCATATGCTTCCAGCAGGGGCGTCTTCACATCCAGTCTGCAAAATCTGATTAGCCACGTGAAGAATTAGCTTTCGCATCCGCATGCCAAGATGTAGGAGACGCTTGTGTGGACCATCGTCACGCCAACAGCGGAATTACCAGAATTACCGGACCGGAGCGGTCAATGATGCCGGTAAGTCACAGTCGCTTCCAGCGTTTCACCATCACAAACCCATCTAAATCGCGAGGATTTGCTTTGCGAAAATTTGTGAATATGGAACGTTGTGCAACAAATTTCTCGAGTTTCAAGTTCACTTCTAAGAAGGAAGCGCACATGAGCCACGTGTGCAGGGGTCCTGGTTCTCGAACGTATGCTAATTAGCGACCAGTAACGATGAAATTCCAGTCTTGGGAGATCCAACCTGACTTTGAGCGTCTCAAATTCTCTGCTTGTTCTTAGATTCTTTGCCCATTGGGCGAACTTCCTCCGCCAACGTGCGTAGAGCCTTGCAAGATAGTGCCTGTAAGCAAGACATTGACTCGAGCTTTGTTGAGCTTGAACTTACGCCACTAGCCAAGGAGGGTCTTGGCGGAGATCCGCCGACACATCTTGGCAGTTTCTTTTCATCAGGGGCCGAGCGCCACTTACGAAGATGATCGAAAATGTCCGCTTCAATAGAGTTTCGCACACCAGGATCTAAAAATCTGACTCGCATGGATCGACGTTCTTCAGGCTGCAACCAATAAGTCACCGTTATTCTTGCAAGGACTATCGCATCAGTGGATGGCAATCAGAGTGATGCAAACAACTGGTTGGATCCCGTGCATCTCATGGTCTTATGGACGGTAAGTCCTGCTCAAACAAGCAGGTCAGCAGATCTGACCGACGTAAAACAAACCTAGTGATGAAAAAGATGGAAGTCTGAGTGCATGATATGGCTTCAAACGCCGTTTGGTGTAAGCTCTACTAAGCGGCTTAGTGTGAACATAGTCATAGGTGTGCTGATATTGATGCGCGAACATGGCATAATGATAGGTTGTCCATAGGTTCGTGCATCATGCTTATGGATATACCATCAACCATGAGCTACACGACAAATTCGTCCGGATGGCACATTCTTCTGGTTAATGTGAGATGTAATTTGGCAAATCAAGCCATATCTTTTGCTCTCAGACAACGGATGTTTTCCTGAGCTCCGATTCAAGACACTATCTCTCCTCGATTGGTGCTGGACTCGCCTGTTGACCCTTGAAAAGAACCTATTGCGTCTCGGACAAGGCTGCTCTTGAATTCGACGTGGGCAAGCGGATAGCGTCACAATACAATTGCAAGCCTGACAAAGTCTTTGTCGTCTAGAACGTGCGAATGATTGAGGGGACTTTTCAAACCCAATCGGCGTCCGCAGGCTTGTACGCTTTCCTAAAGAAGGGAGACCGAGCGAGTTTTAGTCTGAAATCTTTCATCCCAGCCGAACCAAGGTTACCCAAAGCGTCTCGGTCCGTTCCAAATGCGGCTCTTCCATGCTATTAGTCCGAAACCTTATGCCGCAAACCCTAATAATGTTGAACGAGCACATCTGGCACATTCCAGTTCCTGTGCATTACAGAATTGAACTTACGTCTATCTTCGAACTAAGCATGATACCACAAGTGAACCACATTTTCCTGGGCTCGTTATCATTTGTTCTCTTGCAACTAGCACCAATGCAGTCTTTTCACTCTTGGCACCTCTTGCAAGCCTTTCCTTTGTGAATGTATATGAGGAGTCTTGTCATGACGCTCTTGTCACAGCAATCGTTTTAAGCTTATAGATAGGCTAAAACTGGACCCTTATCTTCGGCAAAGATGAAGATCTCGTTGATTTTGGTTTCACTTGCTGCTGTTCACCGTATTCGAGCAGAAGCGAGCACTCTTAGAAGATTAGCTGAACCGTGTCCTGGTGGCTACGACGATAACATTGTATGCGTCACCGGATACGCATCAGTACTACCCCACCCTTTTCTCCGATTTCACTCTAGGGAAGGTAGCCTCCATCCCCTTAACACGTTCCCTAACACAGATGTTAACGACGATTCATTCGAATTGATTCAAAATGCCACATTCATCGTCTTTGATCAAGAGCGAGGCCTAGAAGTTCTGGGCAAGACGCCGCAACTCGATTTGATATTCGAGCTTCCTGCTGGTACAGTTCGCGAAGCTCCAGTCTACGTTCCTGACATCAACTCCATAATCTTTTCGACGTTTTCGGCAAAGGTCGTACCACAGCAAATTATAGATTTGAACTACAATCCCCCCAGATTATCAGAATATCTGCCAGATCCTCCAGTGTACGGCATCAATGGAGGCCGTTTCCACAAAGGATTGATTTATTGGGCAGTCACTGGGGGCTTCCCATTTCAATCGCCCAATGGCTCGACGATTTTGCAAACCCCTGGAATCGTTTCATTAGATCCCAGAACTAGAAAATCCACGACATTGGTCAACAACTATTACGGCGCACAATTCAATAGTCCGGACGATGTCGTAGTTGCTTCTAACGGCGATATATTTTTTACAGATCCATGTAAGAATACTTGAAGCACGTTTCTAGTCTAAAAAGGAACCAAATTAGTGACAAGCAACAGGGTATGGTTGGTCTGAGAATTTGACGACAAATCCGATCGCGCCTCCTGCCACGTGGCGTTTGCGTCCGAGCACAGGCAAAGCACAAGTCATCGAGACATCTCTCAAGCAGCCAAATGGCATTGCATTGTCCCCAGACGAAAATTCGTTGTACATTACAGATACTGGCCTCACAGTATTTGACCAGCCCCCAAATATCATCCCCCGTTTCAGTGTCAACTCAACAGAACCCCGATTCTTGTACAAGTTCGATCTTATCGATTCGCCAGAAGGCAAATACCTTTTGAACAAGCGGCCTATCTATATGGCACATGAGTTTGGGACGGATGGCCTTCAGGTGGCGCACAATGGGTTTCTGGTAGCTGCGACGGGAACTGCGTAAGTACTTACTCTTGATTCAGTGCACGCCTTGTAAGTAAACTTTCTAAATCACTCTAGCGTCGACGTCTTAAGCCCCGAAGGGGAGCTGCTTCTTCAGATTCGAGTGGGCTTCATCGTCAACAACGTCCAATTCGCTGGGCATAATCTAGAAGATCTTTGGATATTCGGCTACGCTGGAATCTATCGTGTTAGGTGGAGTCTGAGAGGGATTAGTCTCAATAAATGAGGTATTCGAAATAGATCGTGAGGATCCAGTCACTTCAGTGCGCACACTGTTATTACGGGTCATAACACACATTGAATGAACTGATCAATTTGACAATTTGTGCAAGCCTTTGTTCGCAGCGGCCTTTTGCAGTAGTGAGTTTGTGAGACTTGTGTTAATATAATCTCGTCAATCTCGCGGACGATATTGTGTGAGAATAGCCTTCTCAGCCGCTGGCCCATGACCCAATGCATTCTAATAACTTTATCCTGCCATTTACTTGGTATCAGCCGACTCGAATAGGGCCAGAGACGCTCGACAAGATCCGCAAACTTACCTAGAGCGGATCGAGAAAAAACTCGAATTGATGATTCGCGATCATACTCAAATTCATACTCGCGAGTTTGATACACCCTGGTGGGAGGTGGAGGCTTCGCCAATCTGCTCCGACTTACTTCTCCCGGATGATCAGTCACAACCTCTCCATCTTTCCTACTGGCTTTTGTGGTTTGTATCCGTTACCAGACACTGGTCAAAGCTCGAGACAAGACTACATGTCTTTGCGAATATCATGTTTCTGGGATCCAGCAAATCTGTCAAGGTTGTTACGGGACCTACCCACGACTTCTGCTGCATAATCTTAGATAGAGCAACAAGTTTCAACACACAAAATTCAAGCTGGGTGGAGCGTTTTTTGGCTGCAGTTGGGGCTCTCGCGCGAGAGGGGATTGCCTTATAGGTGCATTGAAAATATTGAGCCTTCACGGAAGGATAAACTTCTTTACCGATCAAATTGACCTGCTGGACTCCAGAAATCCTGCTTGGACGCAAACACCACCATTCTCTGACGGACCATTAAAGCACTCACTCATGTCTCATGCGCAAATGTGCCTCTGCGTCAGGGATGAAAATTGGGGAGTCTCCGAGAGCAATTCGAAGTGGTTTAAGTCCGACAATGTCCACCGGCGGAGACATCGGAGTCTACCTATTCTGGTAAGCGTAGTTGGATGCGCATCAGTCAGCTGAGTTGTGAAACCACTACGAGTGAGAAAGAGCTAGTCCGCATATTCACCCCTTGTTATCTGCAAGTATCTTTAGGCAGAACTACTTAGAATACCAAAACAGTGCTACGCAAAATTTCAAGAAGAAATTATGCAAAAGCTCTTCGAGCACCGAGTGAAATACCAGGGAAACTCCCGGTCTACTCAACAATAAGCCTCTTCGCTCATCGTCGACTGCTCGCCAAAAAGCCGCACAATCTCCGGTTCTATCAATTGTGCAATGGCCACTCACACGCCTCGAAAGTCGGCCTTGGTTACGGGCGCCAATGGTTTCATCGGTCATGCGGTAGCGAAAGCGTTTGTCTCGGCAGGGTACGCTACTTACGGGATGGTGAGGAAACCAGACGCGGCGGCACAGCTTCGCGCCGAAGAGGTTATTCCCGTCCTATTCGAAACACTGGACAATTTTAATTTCACATCCACGCTATTCAACCATACGAAAACTTTCGATGTGATAATCAGCACCACCGAAGATCTCTTTAATTACACGTCTCATTTCAACACAATTTTGGCCTTCATTAGTCTGGTTTCGAAGACCAGTTTAACTCACGGTATACGTCCGTTGGTCATCTTCTCGTCCGGCTGCAAAGATTACGGGCTAGGTTCAACGAATTCCGCGTCTGTGCACGCGTTCACTGAGGGGTCCCCACTCCGTCCGCCACCGATACTTAAACCTCGTGCAAGACTCTCTCAAACAATGTTAAATCACAAGGATGTCTTCGATGCGGTCGTCTTGCGACCCACAACGTTATATGGTGGGAGCTCCAGCTACTATGGAGCCGCCTTTGAGGTTGCGGCCGCTGCAGCAGCCACAAGAACGAAGGTGCTCACGGTTGCTGCAGATCCAGAAAGCATCATGCATGGCACGCACGTAGCGGACTGCGCTGCAGCATATGTGGAGCTTGCACATGCACCAAGGGCAAAGGTCGCTGGGCAGATTTACAATATTTCTTCGCAGAAGTATGAAACCACCAAAACCGTTGCAAATGCATTAGCAAGCGAGTATGGGTTGACGAAGGTAGAGTTCGTGGAACCTTCCTTAGTCGATTCCACTAAAGAAGGCTTTGATGTTGTAGGATTACTGTTTGGATTCTCCCAATGGATAGACAGTAGTAAGATCAGAAAAGATACGGGATGGAAAAGTGTACAACCTTTGTTTTCCGACAATATATCAGTCTATAGGAGAGCATATGAAGAAGCTGTCAAGACCAATCACTCCAATGTGGAGAGAGTGAAAGGGTACCTTGATATGTGGAACAGATAGAAGAAATACCTATCTAGAAAAGGATGAGGAATCTGTTCGATAGAACCTTGCCCATCCGTACTACGTATCTTCACAATACTCATGATGAATTCCTGGAACTAGGGGTAATAGTTTGCCGGGTGTACTTGTGCGTGTCTTGGTATAAAGCATTTTTTCAATAGCATAGTGGCATTGTCAAACCTCCCCTCCTATCTTTCAGCATGGACTGAGCGTCCCTACAATCGTGTCATTGATATCTTCTCAGCCTGTCCGATGACCCACTCCATTGCAGAAACAACAGCCTTGACCTCAGAGTCCTTTTGCGGCGGGTGGTGACCGCCACTGTGATCCAGCTTTCTTGCCGTCCGCCTGTCGCACAGATCGTATGCTGTACTAGACATATTGCGCATGAAGTCGCGATCTGATTTCCCAAGGACATGGATGGTTGGTATCTTTATCCTCTCTTTAATCAGTGCGGGATGCATCACTCTTGGTGCTTCACCCGCTTCATCATCACTATATACCTCTATTTCAAACTCTGGTAGCAGAGCATCATGCTTTCTGGCAGGAATTATTGTTTTCGATAACAACTCGTTGTACATGCGCTCCTCCGCAGCCGACGGCTCAGTTTTCTCCAAACCTCCACGTCGTGAACGTAAGCCTTTAATGACTTCCTGGCAGGTTCTGGTGTCGGCTGAACACGGTATGACAGAGGAGAAACACATAGCAAAACTGAAAGGGACAGGTTCACACTTGAGCTGTTTCCAGTGCATAAATGATATAATCATGGCAGCACCCTGACTGAATCCTTGAACACCCTCGAATGGTCCGAGGTCCTCAATGGTGTCTTCAAGGTGGTTCAGAGCGACTTCCATCTCCTCAGGAGAGTATCCTGTCGTATGGGACCAGTAAGGTCCCTCCAAGTGTGGACTCATCCCTACGTAGAAACGAAACACCTGTTAGCCCTGATCCCTAAGAAGTGTCTGCACGTTGCTGGTAACAAGTAGGCAATGGTTCCTTACCTGGGCCACGGCGGCAGGGTACTGGACCATCGACGAAGACGAATTCATAACTTGGATCAACAGCCTTGAGGAAGGGGCCAAATTGGCTTTCACAGATGCTGCCCGAGCTGCCAACTCCATGTAGGCAAAGAATTCTCATAGTGGCTATTGACTGAGCAGGCCGTGGAGCTGGAGCTACGTAGGGGACCTTGATAATGTAGTACCTGATTGTATCCTAGATGGAATCTCCTGGGACAGGAAAGCATTTAGCATATGCAGGCTATTTGCAAGACGCGAGAAGTAGCTACGTACTTTGTGAAAATCCAGCAGCTCCACTTGCTAGAGTTGACTTGCCATCGTCATTCGCTCCGATGACTGAACCAATCCCAATTCCAGCTTGCGGACTTCCTGATCGGATAGTGGCGTTTACTTAAAAGGCTAGTTGATCTTGGCACAGCAAGCTTGGTTTCGAGCTGGCAGGATGCAATAATTCGGAACCGATCTGAGATAAGAGACCTTTGGGATGAACGCATTGGTGCTGGCTCTGTACGGGTTTCCCTCACTGTTAATCGAATACGTGGACTTGACGCAACGGACCTGTGGACCCTGGTTGACACGAACTCCATTAGGCAATCGAATGCCGCAACTGCTTCTGAACTATTCTGCAACTATTTTCAATTGATGGTCTATATGCAGCGCCTCCGAGTAGATTGAATTAAAGCGAAAGAGCAAAATATACGGTAATTGTCCCAATCAAAAGTTGCTACTACTCTGATGATATCTTTCTCCTGAGCCAATGATTGAAAACGTTGATGAACTTTAACCCATGAGATATTCTACTACATGGTTTCCAGCACAAACTTGCTATTGAGTGGCATCACATTCGTTATTTCCATTTCAGGAGCCCGATATCAGTACAGACAAAGGTAGTCAAGATGTCGCATAAGGACAAACAAGAACCTATCGCAATTGTCGGCGCAGCATGTCGCTTCGCTGGTGAAGTTTCGTCCTTGGGCAATCTTTGGGATATGATCAGCAATGCTAAGACTGGTCATTGCAAGGTACCTACCGACCGGTGGGATGCGGATGTGTGGCACCATCCTGATGCTGATCGGAAGGGCTCTGTAAGTTTGCTTCATTAAGCTTCTCTGCACAGGCCTTCACTGACCGTACTCACAATTTTTAGATCGCTGTCAAACATGGCTACTTCCTCAAGCAGGATATCAGCAAATTTGATGCACCCTTCTTCTCAATCACAGCTAAGGAAGCTGCAGCAATGGATCCTATGAAGCGATTACTTCTAGAGGTCAGCTACGAAAGCATTGAAAATGGTAAGTATTGTCCAAGTCATAGCGGCATAAGGGGGGCTAAGATGGGTGTTCAGCTGGTATTCCTGCCGAAAACTTGATGAACTCTCAGACCGGCTGCTACGTCGGGTGTATGACAAATGATTACGAAATGCTCTCGCTACACGACATCTATGATGTGGGCCATGCCGCTGCATCAGCTACGAGCGAAGCCATGACGGCAAATAGAGTTTCATGGTTCTTTGGCTTACAAGGCCCGAGTCTGACGCTTGATACCGCTTGCTCATCAAGTTTGTACGCTCTGCATTTAGCATGTCAATCACTTAGGACAGGGGAGACCGAGATGGTAAGTTTTGGCGTTGCAGACACAGGTCGTCGCTGCGACTATGGTGGACGTGCTAATGTTTCCATCAATAGTCTCTGGTGGCCGGCGTCAACCTCCTTCTTGTCCCAAATACGATGCATCAGCTCTCAGCTATGCATATGCTAAGCCCAGAAGGCATCTCTCACACGTTTGATGACCGTGCGAACGGTTACGGTCGTGGTGAAGGTATTGGATGTCTTGTAGTGAAGAGACTATCTGATGCTCTTCGGGACGGAGACACCATCCGGGCAGTCATCCGAGGTACTGGGGCAAATGCCGATGGCAAGACACCAAGTGTGACCCAGCCGAGCTCTTCAGCACAGGCTGCGCTCATCAATCGGACATATGAGGTTGCTGGCCTGCCTCAAACAGAGACGCAATACTTTGAATGCCATGGCACAGGAACACCCGTTGGAGTCAGCATCCCTTGCTCATACATCTTACGTCTTCGGCTAATTTATTCCAGGATCCTATTGAGCTGGAAGCCCTCACTCAGACGCTGGGTGCGAGTCGGAAAGCTGCTGGTCTCGGTCCTCTGTATATAGGCAGTATTAAACCCAGCATCGGACACACAGAAGGTTGCTCTGGTCTAGCAGGTGTCTTCAAGGCACTTGTTTGCCTGGAGAAAGGAAAACTCGTTCCCACCTACGGTATTGAAAGGCTGAATCCAAAATTGAAGCTTGACGAGTGGAACATAGCCCTTCCTTGCACGACGATGAGATGGCCTACTTCCGGCCAGCGTCGTATTTCGATCAATTCCTTCGGGTTCGGAGGCGCAAATGCCCACGTCATACTTGACGATGCTTACCACTATCTGAAGCAGAGAGGACTGGCAGGAAATCACAACACGATGGAGCACTGCGAGGATTTATCCGATGGCGAAGCGAGCGATTTTGATTCAGGCATCAGTGAGGGTACTTCGACTCCCAGCTTTGGCCAGGAGAAGCGCCTATTCGTCTTCAGCACAAAGGATCAAGCGGGCTGTCAGCGACTTGCAGCGACATATACTGCTGCTCTGAAAGACCAGAAACTTAAGGTTGGTCAGGTTGCCAACCTCAACGACCTTGCGTATACTCTGGCAAATCGTCGATCGCATCTTGATTTTCGCAGTTTCTATATTGCTTCTACGATATCAGAGCTCGCCGAAGGTCTATCGAAAGGCCTACCGAAATTCAAGCGGTCCACGAAACAAGTCAGGAACCTCGTATGGGTTTTCACTGGCCAAGGTGCACAGTGGCCGGCTATGGGTCGAGAATTACTAGACAATGTCGTCTTTGAGAACAGCTTGAAAGCTTCAGATAAGTATTTGAAAAATCTCGGATGCAGATGGGATGTCTTTGAAGAACTCAGCAAGACCGCCAACTCCAATATCAATTTGCCAGAATACAGCCAAACACTCTGCACGGTGCTCCAAGTTGCTCTTGTGGACTTAGTGCGATCCTGGAAAATCGTTCCAAGGGCCACGGTCGGACACTCCAGTGGTGAGATAGGTAAGTATTTGACCTTATTGACCAATTTCAAAGCACCTGCTAAAGAGACGCCCGGCTAACTTGTGCAGGGGCCGCTTACGCCGCTTCGTATATCTCCCATGCCGATGCCATCAAAATCGCCTACGTACGTGGTCTAGCTTCCTCAAGGGTTACTCGCAAAGGAGCTATGTTGGCGGCTGGTTTGTCACGAGACGAAGCCACCCAATACCTTGCCAAGATTCCCCACGAGTCGGCAGTTGTAGCTTGTGTCAACAGTCCCTCCAGTGTCACCCTTTCAGGGGATGTTGACGCGATCGAAGCTCTGGAGAAACTCCTGGTTGCTGACGGCTGGTTTGCACGTAAACTCAAGGTCACTACAGCTTATCACTCGCCACATATGCGCGATGTTGGTCAGAACTACCTGGAGCAGATGGGCATTATCTCGCCCATCACTGGAGGTCCGCTTGCTGATAGCGAGGGCACTAACACAATCATGTACTCATCACTTACTGGCAGGATCGTCTCGCCAGAGGAGCTCAACGCAAATTACTGGGTCTCGAACATGTGCGCTCCCGTTGAGTTCTCTGCGGCAGTCACTGCTCTTATCTCGCATAACCCACAAGCCTCTGGTATACGCAAGAAGACGCCTTTCAAGTGGGGTGGTTTTGTGGAATTCGGTCCTCACTCTGCATTGCAAGGCCCCGTGCAACAAATTATCGAAGCCGGCAAAAGTCAGGCGGCAAAGGATTCCGTATACACTTCTTTGCTGTCCCGTGGTAAGGACTCCAAGCATACTGTGATGAATGCCGCCGGCCAGCTATGGGCACTCGGCCACGAAGTTGACCTTGTGGCGGTTAACGAGCAGGACAAAGGATTTATCCGACCAAAAGCGCTCGCGGAACTGCCAGCATATCCGTGGAATCATGGTAAAGGATACTGGCATGAAGCTTATACCACCAGATCCAACCGCTTTCCTCCAGGTCCACGCACTGACCTCCTTGGAGTCGCCGAAGATCTTGCTAACACCTGGGAGCCGAGATGGAGAAACCACCTACGGATCTCGGAGAATCCCTGGGTCGAAGACCATAAAATTACTGGTACAATACTCTATCCAGCAGCTGGAATGCTTATCATGGCCCTCGAAGGCGCTTTTCAAATTGCCGATTCATCCAGAAAAATCAATGGTTTCAAATTTTACGACGTAAGATTTGATCGTGGGCTGGTCGTGCCATCGGGCGACGAAGCCGCGGTTGAGACTCGACTGAGCCTGCGGCCGCATGAGAATATTCCTGGACGTTTCTACTTCATTGTCTTCTCCACTACGACGGGCTCATGGACACGACACTGTTGGGGTAATATCGCAGTCGACTATTCCGCTGACAAGAGTAGTGAGGTTGAAGCCGAAGGCCTAGACGCGGAATGGGAACAGCAATCTAACTTCTACCGACAGCTTGTCGCCGACGATACTGCTGAGCCAATGGATACTCAGACCTTCTATGACCACTTAGAGAAGATCGGGATGGAGTACGGTCCGCTCTTCCGGAATACCGTGGAACTGTATGCCATTCCTTCACGGAAGGCTTCGCACGCAGTCGTTAGTGTCCCGGATACCAAGTCCAGTATGCCTGGCAATTTTGAGTTTCCTCACGTCATGCACCCAGCCACCATGGACGCCATCTTTCACATGCTCCTAGCCGCCTTCAACGACGGTCGTCCCGTCGAGGAGGCGGCGGTGCCTTACAGTATCGACGAGATGTTCGTTGCTGCTGAGCAACCTAAGGAAATTGGAGCGCATTTCCATGGATACGGCCAGCAAGTCCACAAGACTAGCGACAGCCACGAGGTGATTGGCGACCTTTTCGTGTCTGAGGAGACCTTTGCACACCCTAAACTTGTTGTGAAAGGTTTTGCTTTGCGACGAGTGACCTCAGAGCAGCATGTTGCTGCTGCTGCTACTGAGATCTCTACAAAGAAGAATGCTTGTCTCAGGTGGAAGGAGGATCTTGACTTGATCAGAACTAGTGAGCAAATCTCGAAGTTGGGATTGTCTTCATGGCTGGACCTCGCCACCCATAAGACCGCTGTTCAAAATGCTCTTCTGGTGCTGGATGAAGTGTCCTCATGCTCTCACAGCTTTCTGCAGGACATTCGGGCCCGACTGGGTCAAGAAGCTGGACTTAAACATGTAACCCCTTTGGCAACCAACGAAGTAGGACTTGAAGTCTTACGGTCCCACCTGCCAGCGTCCGTGGCTCGTGAGTCTAAGCTGTGGAGCTTGGATTTCGATGAAGACCCCTTCATCGAGACAAAGACCTACGAGATCTTGCTGATCGTCGGAAGCAAGCACATCGCAGAGAATGAGAAGCTTGTCAGCCAGCTGCGAAAGCTCACCTCTCCAACGGGCTACTTGGTTGTTGTCTTAAGCGAAGGTTCCAACGTGAGCACAAAGATTCTTACCGCCGCCGGATTTGCACTTCCGGTTGTCGCTCAAGGCGCCAACAGCTCGAGCTTCCTTATCGCGCCAACTTCCTCTCCAGAAATCCAGCAGGCGCCGTTAGAGGTGTCAATCCTCCTACCGTCCACATTGACACCACTAGTCGCGACCTTTTCGACCGCTATGACGAGACTTTTGTCCTCCCTAAACATCGTCGTGAATACTACAGACTTCGGAGCGGCTGACATAACCACCTTCCGGGGTAAGCACATCATCTCTCTGCTCGAAGTTGAGTCGCCACTGATCTATTCCTGGACCGAGGCCCAATTCGACAAGTTCAAAGCCCTTGTAGCGTCTGCCAAACACCTTTTCTGGCTAACTCACGGTAGTCTGCTCGACTCATGGTCCAACAATGTTGAGTTTGCTCCTGCTCAAGGGCTGCTCCGCGTTCTTCGAAACGAGTATCCGCTCATCACTCTACCGTGTCTCGACCTGTCTGCATCATTTGACGTAACGAAGCCTGATGCCGCATCATTGGTATTGGACGTTTGGCAAGCTACCCTTGCCAAAGGATCAGAGATGGAGTTTGCAGAGCTCAATGGTAGAATTCACATTCCTCGAGCAGTTGAGACTCCAGAAATGGACGATGAACTAGCTCTCTACAAAGGTACAGCGGAGCCGGTCCGCATTCCACACCAGAAGGCAGGTGCGCTGAAAATTGCCTCTGTGACCAGCACAGGAGATATCCTTTGGGTGGCCGATCAGGCCGTCACAGTTCCACTCGGACCGCAGGAAGTGGAGGTAGCTGCGGAGTACTTTGGACTTGCTGGAGATGATAATACACCCACTGGAAGTGGTGTTGTCGGCATAGTCTCACGCTGCGGGTCACAAGTGACAACTATTTCTCCTGGAGAACGTGTCGCAGCCTATGGTCAGCACACATGCGGCACCTACATCCGTCAGAAAGAATCTCTCGTGGCGGCAGTGCCAGCTAGCTTTCAGCCACAGGAGGTTACTGCTCTGATCGATCCACTCGTCAGCGCACAATATGCGCTCCTGGAACTTGCCCAACTTTCAGAAGGTCAGACCGTCCTCATCCACTCTGCAGGCAGCGCGACAGGTCAAGCCTGTATCCAGATTGCACAATCTGTTGGGGTGGAAGTCTACGCCTCGGTCGGCTCGAAAAAGGAGAAGCAAATCCTAATGGAGCAGTACGGCATCGCCGAGTCCAACATCTTTGACTTTGCGTTCCAGAACTACGTTCAGGCGATTCGCCGTATGACCCATGGCCAAGGAGTCGATGCCGTACTCTTCAGCCAATCCAATCCAGCAGTCCTGGCATCTTCAGCTGTGATTGGAGAATTTGGTTATCTGCTTGACCTCACTGCGGCAAAAGTGAACTCGCCCCAAGTAGATCTTTCAAGCTTGAAGCGCAGTGTGTCGCTCATACGCATTGACGTCGACCGCATTGCCAAGGTGGGACGCAAAGTTCTTGAGAGACTGTTCAAGCGCACGTTCGAGATCTTCTTCAGCAGCAGCTTTGCAAAACCTGTCATACCTACTACCGTCATTTCTGCCACAGATGCATCGCAGATTGCTGAGACAATGCACACACAAACTTATGGTAAGGTTGTCTTATCGCTCGGCCAGAACGACCTTGTATTGACGCCGCCGCCTCCATATCCCGGCACGAAGTTGGAAGAGAACGCCACCTACGTCCTCGCTGGAGGTCTAGGAGCGCTCGGTTTGACCATCGCCAACATGATGGTTGAATCTGGAGCTAAGCACCTTGTTTTCCTTTCCAGGTCTGGAGGCAGCAAAAGCAAGAACGAGTTGGACGCCCTACGGGCAAAAGGTGTTCATGCAGAGGCGTTCCAGTGCGACATCAACGATTCTGAGAGCGTCACCCAAGCATTCGAGCAGCTGAGAGCGCAGCGAAGGACGATCAAAGGTGTAGTTCAATGTGCCATGGTCCTCGAGGTAAGGCCCTTCCGTCTGAAAATCCACGCTCTCTTGCGTGTTTCGTATGCCAGACTAATCACCCACACAGGACGGAATTTTCGATAACATGACCTTCAGCAAATGGCAGAAAGCCATCCACCCGAAGACATATGGCTCACGAAACCTCCTTGCAAACATGTCTGCGAGTGAAGCGCCTTTCTTCATTCTTCTATCCTCCATTACAGGTGTGATCGGCAACACGGCACAGGCCAACTATGCCTCCGGTAACACATTCGAGGATGCACTTGCGCACTACGCCAGTAAGCACCTGTCCATCCGCGCCACCAGTATTGATGTTGGTCTGGTCACCGATTCGTCCCATTTCACAGCGGCTGGCGAGTTCGGCGAGATTGACGAATACCTGGGCCGCTACCAGCACGGTTGGAAGGGCTTGCAGACGACTATTGAGGAGGTTCTCGCGGCGATTCAAGCTGCTATGCGCGGCGTGACCGTGGCTGGTCACGTCGTGCCCTCACAATTTGTCCTTGGCCTGGGAAATGCGCTCATCAAGGAAGCTGGCTCATCTGGCTTCCAGCACGACCCGAAATTCGTGCACCGCGTTATTGACCACAGCGAAGGCGTATCCAAAGACGATACAAAAGTCCATAACGTCGCAGAGCACCTCCGCAGCGCAACTTCACTCAACGAAGCCACCGCCGCCGTAGAAAACAGCATCAAGGCGCAGATTGCGGCCGCTATCGGCATCGATGTTGAGGAGGTAGATACACAGCGACCACTTTTTGATTTCGGAGGTAAGTATTGCAATCACCAATTTCCAACTCTTTCGATGTCTCGGGACAATTAAAACTAACTTCTGGGTAGTTGACTCTCTCAAAGCCGTTGAAATTCGCAATCGCACGCTTCGCGATATGGAGAGCGAAGTTTCTGTCTTCGAGCTTTTGAGCGCCACACCTGTGGCTGAATTGGCCAGTAAGATCGCGATGCGAAGCGCGCTGGTCAAGCCAGAAGTTCTCAAGGAGGAATAGTTGCACAGAATCTGCATCCCTAGGCGTATATTGGATAGAGGTAGTCAGCAATGCAAAAGTAATCTGATTGTTTTATCATGCTAGGACAGCATTGCCAACATGCCGGGCAATCAGTCCCCCGCTCTCTTCTGCGTAGTCATGGCTAAAGTGCTGACATCTGGTACATCAGGCAACCATGCCTGTTTGTTCTGACAGCTGTCCATGGAGTCCTTTTGTAGCTTCATTGCAGTACCACTTGGCATGCGATATTGTAGACTGATCTCTACTCCGGATTGGGAGTCGCATTGCGTTGCCTACAGAAAGCAACACATAAAACAATTCCTCGACAGGGTGAGCGCTCGGGATCCCTAGAGTAGTGGTTCGGAATGGAGCATAAATTCGATGTGCCTGCCGCCTCGGGCCAAATCTGCGTGGTCTCGCGTCTGTAGCGACGATGTAATAGTGTTTCCGCCAGTCACATGAGCAGTGACCGGGTTGACGAACCTGAGTTGAAGAGGCTTTGTCTTCTTCGCTGCAGAAGTTCAAAGAGGAGAGTGTCCGATTATCTCCACGAGATGACAGGCATGCTCCCACGATGCTTCATGCTCTTTCACGTCTGTTTCACATTGCTCAGGTAGATGTGTCAAAACGCTCCCGATTCCTTATCAGCGAGTCCTCCTGCGAAATCCGTAGCCACGTGGGGGGCGATGTTTGATCACCATTTTCGTGACTGTGATAAGCAAGGAAGAAACAGTGTTGCTCTTGTTTTGTTTGGCTCATGCTCTGCCGAGCCCTGAGCTACATCTCAAGGTTTCAAGATCAAGCTCAAGCTCTTGATAGCCGCACCTGTGGTCACGAAACATGAACGGTCTGCAGCTGGATATGAAAATGTGCAAAAAGCGGCACTTACGTGAGCCGAGTTCGGCTTCATTTCCGGCTCTTATCGATAGACAGGAATGCCCCGTACGTAGGGCGCCTAATTCAGTGCCCTAGTCCCGCTCTCGACTTTGATGACCGTTATCCTAATCATTCTTGATTCCAAATACCTGTTGCTGGTGACAGATAGTTACAATGAATATATTACACCGTTGCGACTCCTTTTTCTCTTGACCTCTCCTGAGCTTATTGACTCCACTTCTCTTGATTGTAACGACCAGATATGTCTGCTCTAATAAATCACCCCGAATATGTCCTTCCAAAGAGTGCACAGTTTCGCATATGTGAATAAGAAGTGTAATGCTGTCCTGGACTGAACTTGCCCCTCAAAGAGTGCTGTCGCTTGTCCGTACCAGCAATAGAATCGGTACAAAGCAACGAAAAACGCTGTTGGTCACGAGCGCAATTCGTGTTCGAGATAGGGGTACTTATTCGGACTCGCTGTAGGTAGAACCTACGTATGCCGAATCAGCAGTCCTTTTAGACTTCCGTCAAGAAAGTCATAACGGGCTGAAATATCTACCGAGCTGAGCATCTCAGTCTATTTCCATATGTTTCTTGTACCATCTGCACAGCGACTAGCGAGCACGATGCAGGAGCTGATGCTTATCGTCCTTTCAGCTACCCGAAAGGCCCATTCCAATCGTGGGTAGAGATGTCCCAGACAAAGCCATTGTTGGGCAGGTCTGTGGGTTTTAGGATATTATTTAAGCTTTCGAAAGTGCACCACGAGCAGTTGTTCAGTTCGAAGACAAAAATCTTCGAGACGATGCATTCGAGACACACTTCTCGCAATTAAAGATAACTCTCTAACGTCAAGAGCTGAGCCGAATGATTCAAGACACAGACCGCGTGTTAGGACGGTGAGTAATTGGGCAGATTCTGCCCGTCTTCAGGCACGTAATTGGGCTCGATATGTGCGAGATGACTCTCGTCATGTTAAGCGTTCCCATTAGATGGCAAAGGACACAACACGAGCGGAGGACCGTTCAGGTTGATCGGTGCCGGAACTAAGATCACGAGCGTAAGTCTGTGCGTGAATAGAGGGATAACGACAAAAGGCTGCAAAATGGTTATAGTGGAACCTGACCAAATCACAGCCGTCCAGAGGGTGTCGATCACTAGAGTGTTGGTGAAGATCTAGGGACAACCTAATCAAAGGACAGAACGCTCGACAATCGGCCTTACATTTTGCAACATAGGACCAGTAAATTGACTAACAGGTACGCGATTAGGCGCGACCACGACGAGGGGTCAGACCCCCTCTCCGATTGAGACTATACTAGCGCTCGATGAACCAATCAGAAAGCACTCAACGCAGATGAAGGCCTGGAAGGGACTAGATACAGACAAGTGTAAGAACCCTTCAAGCCAACGGCCTCCCATCTATCGACGATGAGACAAGGAGACGAAAGCCAAGTTGACCCCTCGTCATTACGGCAGAGATAACAAAAGCCGTCCCAACAGCTTGTACATCATTTCGACTTCTTGATACTGAACAGTGAGTTACGTCAGCTTTGTGTTTCGGACCGCATGTGGTTTGAGGAACTATCGTAAGGATACTTACTGTTCTGTCGTCTGTAAAGACTCCAATCTGATCGGCATGGTCCATAGTTTGGTTCGTTCCCAGATGCCAGTACCACTTCTTTGCTTTCTTGATATTGCCTTTGGTGAACTCTTGAAACTCCGCAATCTCCTTTATCTGCTCTTCTTTCGGACCCCGCATAGACCGCGTGTTGACTACTCCATCGTTTAGCTCGGTGGATGGGAAAGGGGCTGAAGACACATCCATTCCACTCATGGCGTAGGAGAATATAGATAGGATCGGAAGCATATCTGAGCGAGGAATTCTGTCTCCTGGGCTTGGTATCCGGCTGAAATAGTCCAAGGCTTCAGCATGGTTATTCAAAACTCGAACAACCCACTTGGCCAAATCAACGTCGTCGGGATTACCTGGGATAGCGTTGAAAACGCTATGCACCACTCCGAGGAAGCCGGAGACGGCATGTGCACCGATGTCCCAGGGCCCTGGAATTGTTGAGCCACCTAGCGAAAGACCTGGATGCAGAGGAAACGTCTTGATGTCATCGGCCGATAAGTTTACCTCAGGAAACGCTCTGGTGGCATCGAAGGACATGGTGAAGTAATAAGTATCTTCGGATGGTTGTCCGGCCAAATGATTGAGCTTCTTAACACCTTCAATTCCATTGTCTTTGAATCCATTGTGGTCTGAGTACCACCATTTCTGAATGGGCTCTCTCAGGCGATCATGCATGGTTCGAAAGCTTTCGAGTTTCCTCCGTGAGAAGCCCCAATGATCCAGCTGAAGATCATAGAAGCGAACTGTATTGAAGGATGCAGAAGTTACCAGTCGGGTGATAATATCCACAACATCACCCTCCGTTGAAGGCAGCATTTGCTAGTGACGCGTCAGTTTGCTTCATCATCTTCCGGACTTAACTTATGGAAAGGACCTGCGAGACAAGAACTCACCTCAATGGCATCAGTAATGGTTGTACCTTGATGTGGTGTTCCCAATGTAACAACGGATTTGATTGACTTCTGGCGATTGACACTTTTGAAGTAATTCGAGTGCAATTTTCCATGCCTTCCTGACAACAGTTCGATCAGCAAGCGGACTGTGTTTCCGCCTTGTGAATGACAAATCATGTGCACAGGGTTGTCCTCGTCCCATTTCCAGTCATCTGAGAGGCAGCCTAAGAGTATTTCTTGCTTGGTCTTAGCTGAAAATTCGGTCTCAGCTGAGGGGTTGGCAAGGATGGGAATGTAACTTCCATAATCAATGTCGATTTGAGTCGATGTGCTGTTATTGAGGGTATCAAAACCACTGCCGCTACTACCGCCAACACTGTACGATTTCAATTGAAAGCTTGGTTAGCTGAGCATCATGGCCCTACATACCTCGGCCCTCTGATTTTCTGAAGCTGACAGTACAGCTCGCACGCCCTTTCCCAATTGCTGGACAAGGGACCGATCCGGGGAATGATAATTGGAATCTTCGTGGCTTCGAGCAGTGCCGTTGGAAGATCTTCGAATCCGCCCCAGTAATTGAAGGTGCCAAAGAGTGGTTCGCCCCATCCAGAAAATCCGGACACTGAAAAGTTAGAGTCATAGATCGAATTTAAAGCATTCCGCCATTACCAAGGACGATAGGATGCTTATTCTTAGGAATTCCTAGCCGGTCAATGCCATCAACTAATGTTTTTAGGTTCTTCAGCCCGGTATTTTCTCCCCCTGCACTGTGTTCTGCACTCATTTCGCGAAATCAGTGTGGTACCTTTGTCTGACAATTTGAGAGGGGTAAGAAAATGGAGTGACAGAGAACGACATAGCATATGGCAATGTTAAGGTCTTTCAGCCTGCCGAGTTCAATCGCGAGGCATGTGGCGCTCAACTAAAATTAGTTAACCCGTCTTTATTGGCCCAAAGACCACCAACCACGGACATTCAAGAGATGGGGTATTCCTGTCGTAACATGTGTTTCTGGTTTTGGCAATGGTATAAACATCTTTCATCGTTTCGACGCACCATCTCACACTTATCTTAGCTTCATCCAGAGCGAGATTAGAGAAGATTCTAGCTGCCCTCCATATGGGTTGGTGCTGGCTTTGCAACGACACCGCCACATTACTAGACCTTCAATCAACGTTCATGGTAGCGCAAAGTGTGAATGCAACCGCCATCAGATTTGTGCAAATATCGATGTTCTGGCGTGGAAGATTAAGCCAGATAAGGAAGCGAGGTTATTCCGTATGGTGAGGGTATTTTGACGCCAGCTAGTTGTTTATCGTCGCTTATAAAGCCGCGATCATTTTTAGCGTTCGTCACCGCACTTTTTTTTATATAGCCGCTGACAGTAAGATTTGTGTTTTCTCAGTGTGAAATCGCCTAATATCGCGAAGAACAACACTTGAAGTAACCGGATTAATCAAAAATCTTTAAGCTTTAACAGAAAAGAGTCGTCGGAGAGGTGTTTTTAGAGCTAGGCGTAAAGCGGCGAGGCGACGCCTTCCCCCGGTCGGGTGCCGCTACGCCGGAGCCAGTTAAGGCCTCTCTTGCGGTGGTACTCTCTTATCGATAAGCACATCGAGAAAACAATTTCCTTCAGTGAGGGACATGCATCGCCGCGCCTAATTGCGCGGACGCAGCCTACGGGCGTCCAGGAACTGTCGCTTCACTTCTTATCTCAATCCGACGAGAACGAGACCAGTGGACTCTCCCACCCGCTGGTCTAGGGGCTCCTCTCCCACGTTGACCCAAGAAGGTACCTGCTACTACTCTTCGATGCCCAGTTCCTTCGTACTTCTCTGTCTTGCGGTTCACCCTTGATCAATATATTCCTCACCACTCACAATGCCCCGCGACCCCTTGATAGGCCTTGTTGGCAAGCCCAGCAGTGGCAAATCCACAACGCTGAACTCCTTGACAGACGCCACCTCCAAAGTCGGTAACTTTCCATTCACCACAATAGACCCTCAGAGAGCGATAGGCTATTTACAAATACAATGCGCATGCGCAAGATATGGGGTGTCAGACAGATGCAAACCGAACTACGGGTCCTGTGTCGATGGTCGAAGATCCGTGCCTATAGAACTGTTGGACGTTGCAGGGTTAGTGCCGGGCGCGCATCAAGGTCGTGGTCTAGGGAACAAATTCTTGGATGACCTACGGCACGCGGATGCATTGATACACGTTGTGGACGTGAGTGGGTGTACAGATGCGGAAGGGAAAGCTACAAGAGGCTATGATCCGAGTGTTGACATCGAGTGGCTGCGTGGGGAGATTGTGCGGTGGGTTTTGGGAAACCTGATGGAGAAATGGGGCAGCATAAAACGACGGCATGTGGCGATCAAGGGAAACGCGGTTGATACATTGCAAGGCCAATTCTCGGGGTACGGCTCGAACAGGGACACGGTTGTGAGGACATTAGAAAGGGCCGGCGTGATGAAGGAGGCACTAGAACACTGGAGCGATGAGACGGTGCAACGAGTTGTCGAGGCATTCATCGATGAGAAGTTTCCCACGGTTCTGGCGTTAAACAAGATTGATCATCCTGACGCGGACAAGAATATTGCAAAGATTGCAAAGCATGTGCCTGCTGAACGGATGGTGTTGTGCTCTGCAATCAGTGAGGTTTTCTTGAGGAAGTTGGCCAAGCAGAGGTATATCCGTTACGTCGAGGGAAGTGAGTTCTTAGATACAAGGGAGGATTTGATCGAGATGGGAGAGCCAGACGGTGGTGGGTTAAAGGAAATGGATGAGAAGTTGAAGACCAGGATTGAGAATCTCAAAGACATGGTGCTCTACAGATTTGGCAGTACGGGTGTGGTGCAGGTACTATCAAGAGCAGCGGAGATGTTAGGGCTTGTACCAGTGTTTCCGGTTAAAAATGTGCATACTTTTGGTTCGGGTAGCGGCGGCGCAATGGGACCGGTATTTAGAGACTGCGTCCTGGTAAAGAAGAACAGCACCGTCTCTGATGTCGCAAGGAAAGTCATGGGTGATGCACCAATCGCTTTCGTGGAGGGCCAAGGTGGAAGGCGGGTCGCTGAGGATGCGATTGTTGCGGTCGCCAAGAACGATATTTTGAGCTTTCATGTTGGGAAGTGAGAGGCTGAGTCTGCGGGTGTACAGTGCTACTTGTGAGACTACATCATGCAGCACCCACGCCTGAGACAACAACAATCAACACCAAGTGAGGTCGACTTCAAAGTGAAGGAAATGATTCCTGCTTTGATCACTACGTCGACCCAGAACTCGCTTTCGGAAGTACTGCAACACTCGGTCATCTGCTAGACTGCCGTGTATGCACAGCGCGCTCATCTAAGCGTACGTGCATTTTTCCAAGACAGAAACCTCTACTGAAGCACTTCAACCACCAGTGCTTTCACCTCGAAATTGTACGGTGAGTTTCTGTATCTGTCAGTCCAAGACATGAGCAAATTCTGATTCGTTCACAGCGCACGGTCCGTACGGCAAAGTCTTCATCAATCACAACTTCGGCATGGAACAACCCACGTCGCGAGCGCTGTTAAATTGTGTTTGCAAGCTCACCAAGTCGTGGAGAGGATGTCCGTGAACCTCATCGCGCTGAACAAAACTCTGGAAACAGCGACCAAGAGGATGACTCGAGGACCTGGCGCCCAAGTGCTTAAGGAAGAAGCCAAGATAGGTTTACAGGACATCGATCGCGAGGAGCGCACGGTCGCGCATGGTGTTGATCTTCCTCAGTCGTCACGACTGTCGACATCTGGAAGCGTGGACGACTTAATAACACCTCAAACTCCTCCCGAAAAGCCTAGACAGACAAGATCACCTCTTGAGTATAGTACCAACAATGAGCTGGCTATATCTCCCATACCATTGAAGCTACCCTTGAAGAGACCAAAAAGTCAAGGCGGACGAGATAATACTGACTTCGGAGAACAAATTGCGAAAACAGTGCGCAAATCTCATGGCTCAACTCACCATCTCCCAGCAACAATGAACCCCATCTTCTCGACCTCTCCCCGAGCCTTGATTGACAAAGATGCAACCAGTAAACCAAGTCGGCAGCCAGTTACTTTCCACCCGAATACTATTCAACCAGAGAAACGCAAATCAAACGACACTTTAGAGCCGACCCAATCGCTCAAACGTCCTCGTCTCCGACCTGACGCAACCGCTGCACTGCCACAAAACAGCAAGCGTCCCGAAGAGGCAAAGGGGACGAACTCGGGAAACTCAAGCGCTAAAAGAAAACGCCGCGAGTGTCGAAGAGAGCTCTACGAGAAGAGTTCCATGGCGAAGGGCAAGAAGCCGAACTCGAAAAGCAAGGAAAAGGGCGTACCGCCGCAGATGAGAGCATTTGTGGACCAGGGTGGAGTCTTGCCAGAAACTCAGCAAGGCTCTAGCAAATGATAGTGAAGAGGTGCCATGGTGGTCGCAAATCTGAGGCAGAGCATCCGCCAGGGCAATGCAAGGCTCGAATCATTTGCGCCCCACAACGTCCGGAGAGGACGGAGCTGGGACCGCGTTGGTAGCTTTGCAGCAGGAAGTGCTAGACCTAGGGGGCGTACTGTACCTCTCTCCGCGCTTCATCGCAGAAAGTCTACATAGATCACAAATAGCCTGAATTACCACCACACCTGGTTTCCGCATCTCTCTAGACATCGTACAGTACCCTCACTTCGCTCTCCTATCGGTCTCGTTCCCCCGGTGCTCATCGCCCTCCTCTTTCCTCCTTTGTGTAGATTCCAAAGCGTGCCGTTCAGAAAGCCAAGTAGACCGTCGGCTTGCGTCTGCAGACTGTGGTTTGCTACCTCCGCCCGTCTTGGGGACTTCGTTGCCTTCAAGGGAACAGTAAGCGGGCAGACGACCTGGACTTCTAGGTAATTGGAATTATTTACGGCTGAGGCTGGAAGAGGTAGACGCACACGTACACACACGGCCTCGCACACGGACAGCTATGTGTGGTGACCACTTCGCGCTGAGACGGACCTCTCGCGATCTCGATACTGGTCAGGCAGATAAGCAAGCAGTGAATGGTCTAATCGAGCGGTGTTGGACTCCATCTTTGGCCGTATGGTCACTCAGTTTGAGATTGTACACTAAGAAACATCTCACGAATCAAGGAGACCACAGGTTGAGAGGTAGCAGCTGAGAGCACTACATTTAGCGGTAATAACAGTTATAATGCTTGCTCGCTCAACCGACCTAAACACAGGGTGTACATCTACGGATCCTGATAATTGTGCGCGTTTTGATCCGATCTTAACCACCGTCGCCCAGGCGCAGCAGGAGGCTCCCAGATAGTCTGCCCAGGCGGCAGTTCCACCTCAGGACCTCCAATAACACTTCCCACGTCCACAGCCTTACCTGCCTTCTCCTTCGGTCTAGGCGGTGGCAGCCCAGTCAACAATCGTTTCAGAGCAAACTTATCTTTGGCTTTCTTTATGGCTTTCGGTCTCTTGAAATTGCCCGTTTGCAACTGCCTTCTGGCTTTCAGCCCGCGTGGTGAAACACTGGGTCGTCTCTTCTCGGGGAGGACGCCGCGACGATAGAGAATCTGTTTCTTGTTCCTATTCAGGTCGGCAACAGGACGAACTGATATCGGTCCAGCTCTGAGAAGACGTTCCCAATATCCTCGCTCAGATTTAGGAATAGGATCGAGTGGGCGTCTGCCCTGGGCGAGTCGTTCTTCATAGCGGAGATAGGTTCTGCGGCGTAAGCGTGCTTGCTCGAGGATAGCGTAGCGGCGGCCGGCTTTCGTTCGCGGCATGGTCGCCCGATCCGAGAAGTTGTCTGTACCAAGAGAGGCGATGACTCTGCGTGCTGCCTTTCGTTGCCTGAGCGCATATAGTCGGCGAATGCGGCGTCTCTCTGCGTGCTGGAGCGCGAGTCTCAGAACCTTGGGCTTACCGGTCGACGCGACTCGTTTCGATGCTTCTTCCTGTGCTGCCTGAAGTATGTCCATCTGCTTGGAGACAGGTAACTGCTCGAGAGGAGGCTGCTCTGCTCTGACACGTTGGGCTTTAGGAGATCGAAGCTTTGCAGCAACTGGCGATCTAGGTTGAGATGGCAATGGTTGCGCCGGTCCTGAACACTGAATTTCTTTCGCAAGCTGCCCTGCTACAAGCCCAGCTTTTGCTTGGGGTGACTTCATGGCAACGTTGCCGTAATTGACATCTTGATACTGGATTGGTGGGCGAAGTTCAGAATCGAAGCTTTGCTGGTATGGTTCACCAGTCAATTGTTTTCGTCTGAGATCCTCACGCATAGCCTGGACCATTTGGATTCTGGCTTGTTCCTCCCGTTTGACGCGCTGGGCAGTTTCGGACTCCGTCTCAAGTCGACCTTTGCCAGCTAGAACAATTGGACTTCGGGCAATTTTGCCAAAAAACTTCTCCCCAAGCAGAACATCGTGCTCGTCAGTTCGAGAGAGGCTTTTGGAAGGTATATCGCCTCTGAGAAGGTATCTGAGATCATCTCTAGGCACAACAAGCGCTTCGATATCATGTAGGAATTCTGAAGGCAAGTGGTCCAAAGGAGATTGGCTGCCAAGTACACCGCCAATATCGGTCCTTTCTCGAATTGACTGTTCAGATCGAGGTCGAGGCTTAGGATCTGTCCCTACTTCTAAGCCACGCAGAAGATCACCTTGCAGTTTGTCTTTGAGAAATGGCATTCGCTGGATAAATTGTTTGGTTCGGCCAGCGTTACGGGCAATCGCCATGATTTCCCTTGGAGCAAATCGTCTGGCTCTCCGTTCAGCATACTGCAGAACAGAACTCAAATGAACCATAGTGGTATAAGTTGGAATAATTCGTCGAAGGTTCAGCCGCATCACCCCAAGACGATCAGAGATTTTCGTAGAGCTTTCTTTTCGAAGAATTGGACGCTTTTGATTGCCGATAACTTCGAACATGTACGAGGTCTGCTTCTGCGCCAGGAGACCACGCGCAAGTAATTTCCAGGATTGAGCTCGGTTTAACATGAGCTTTTCGGTCAGTTTGAAAGCGCGCACATGGTGTCGCGGACTCAGCGACCGACACAGAATTTGGACATACTTGTTCCAGTTGAAGCCTGTCAGCCTAAACCCTGCTGGTTGAAATTCATTCCGGAGGAACCTAGTCACGCGATCTTGACAACCTGCACGCGCCATGGCCTCCATGTACCGATTCAACGGCTTGCTAAGACTAACACGCCAGGCTTTGAGGACACGGATTTGAGGTGTTGCATGTGGCGTACCGATCGCTGCTGATGGACTGTTTTCAACCTTGGTCCTATTTTCACGTAACTGCTGCAGGTCGCGAATCGAGGTGTAATCTGTGGCAGCACTCTTAAACAATTGACCCCAAATAGAGCTGACCGTGGCATGATCGCCACTGGCGATAGCAACATCCATTCTAGCCAGCAAGAGCTTACTTGCCCGTCCTGAGTGCTTCCCACCCTCCAGTCCACCGTTGGATATGGTGCCCTCAAGATGACGTAAAAGCTGCGCTGCCTCAGCATAAGACCCGTTTTGAATCATGGATTCGATGACGGTTTCTAGATAGACTGATGCAACGGCGGAGTTCTTCTGTGGTCTACTCAGTGTCTGGTCAAATTGTGGAGAAGCGGTCCCCGTCGAGTACAAGTTCTGCAAAACTGATGCAACAAGCTCCAAGCTATGAGCACTATAGCCGACTACAGAGTCATCTCGCCGGGACTGTAGCATCAAAAGCGCCTTGTTGGCACTGGGACTCATATTCTGAAATCTTTGTCTCATCTCATTTGCGATGACAATTGTCATGTCACGGTTGCCTTCCTTGACAAATCCGTGCAGAATCAAGGAGTAGTGCAAGGCAGTAGCAGCCAAGCCTTTCTCGTGGTGCATGTGTCGAAGCATCTCTACGGCTTCTGATGTCTTCTTCAATGACGTAAGAGCTGAAATTACTCCAGCATAGGTCATCTCATCTGCTTTGACGTTGTATTTCGACATATATTTCCGGGTTTGAAGCACAGATTCTATGTCGCCTTTTGCAGCAAAGTATCGGATGAAAGAGTTCCACAAACGAGTCAAAGACTCCCTTGTACCAGACTCCGAGGCTGCCGTTGCAAATCGCCGTGCTGCTTTGACATCGTTGTTGGCCAGATAAGTTTCCACTATGGTATTTATCATGGGAATGGAAATATGTAGTCCCTCGTGGCGAGCACTGGCTAAAAGTTCCAGCGCAGTCTCAGTATCTGCATGTGACGCACAAATCGCGAGGAGGATGCCATAGGTATAGGGGCCAGGTCGTATTTTTGCTTGCTTTATTTCTTCAAAGACATCGAAGGCAGAGATATCGTCGCCAGATCGTGCATAAGCCATGAGAAGCATGTTCCAACAGGTCGCGTTGGGTTCAACGCCAAATTCAGGGAGTAGCCTGTCAAATTGTGCTCGTGCCGCGGCAACGTCTCCATTGACCGCATGGACATAGATCGAGGGACTAAGCAGCGCCGGTCCTTTGGGTTTGCCGTAATGACTGACATACTGCGCAAAGACACGCTCGACCGCTTCAGCGTTGCCTTGACGCGCGCAATTCGTCAATATCCGCTGGTATGCTGTTTCATCGGCCTTGCCCCAAATGTCTTCAAATTCATCAAGTAGATAGTTGTACGTGTCTAGAGGAACTTGAGCGTCGCCACAGATACTTATCAGCCCACCTAGCATCCATCTTCGCACGTGTTCGCCAGGTAAGGCAAATCTGAAGTTCCGATAAGTCATCAGCGCCAGCTCAGCCTTGTGCTTTCGATTTTCTAGATTGAATATTGTATGTAGGGCTTCTTTGTGCAAGTTAAGATTGCCAAAATCTTTCTGAAGGTCGAAGAGCGCAAGAAGTCCTGAAGGAGCCACAGAGTTGACAAAGTCCTTGTTCCTAACACAGGCGAGTGCAAGCTCCTTGCAAAGCCCTTCTAAAAGATCGCGATGCTCAAGGAAGGTGACGTCCTGTGATCTCAGGCGCTCGGCAAGAGATAATACTTTCAGGTGCAGGTTTTTGACGTCCTTGGTTTGCTTTAAGAGTTCAGCTCGATTTAGTAGTGCCGGGTCTTTTGCTGTTTCTGGTATCAGCAAGAAGGCGGACATATCTCTTCTGGCAGTAAAATTGCGGTGAATAAGCTCAGCGGCAGAATTCCACAATAGATTTTGGACAAAATGAGCAAGCAGGCCGGACAGCAGCTCAAAGCCTCTGATGGAAGCCTCAAATGCAAGATTCATGGCGCTGTGGTGCTGAAACCGTCTAAGTTCAAGTGATATGGCGGCCTGGTATTGGGCAGGAAGCCTTTGCTGCCGCGGAATCAATCGGAAAGCTTCAAGGGCTCGAGAAAGCTGGGACGAATCTTGAGAACGGGTAAGAAATCTGAACATGTATGGGGCCAGTTTTTCCTGAACGTCGAATGATATGAACAGACGCCATGCTCTGTCGAACTCGTCGCGGCTTGCTGCATCTCGTCTCTGAAGAAGCCTGCTGAATTCGCGGTGCTTGTGATCTTCAGCATTGAGGTGTTTATCGAGATCCCACTTCTGTCTCTCTCTTTTGCTAGGCATCCTACTCTTGATCTGTTGCGATTCAAGAATTTCTGACAGGTCGGTGTTAGGGGGAGGTGGCACCATCGAAGCAAGAGAAGACGTGAGGTCAAAATCGCCGGTAGCAGTCGCAGGTGAAGGAATAGTTCCTGAGCTCCTTCGTTTCCGAGAACCTGTGTTGGAAGCTCGGAATCGATGTTGATCACGTACAATAGCCTCATTGGCATCTTTGCTCAACGCTGTTCGAACGGGTTGCCTGCGTTGCTCCCAGTCTCTGGTGGAGTGATCTCTTTCCTCATTCCCGATATATTCGTCAGTCTCTATTACCTCATTGAGCCCAAACGCGTCGTAGACACTTTTGGAAGCTGGCGTTTGATGTATTGGCGCAGATACGGTGTAAGACCTTACAGTGGCGGAACGGCTTTGACCCTTGCTTCTTTGATGGCCCGTATCTACAGAGTTAGAATTTGCCACCCACCGCACCGAATCTGAGTGCTTCATCGACGAATGGTCGTGACTCGCGTATCTTGTCTGAGGGATCTGTCTGACTTGCTGCAGGTATGCCGGCCACCAGGTCGGCGTATCGATGTGGTCGGTACCATGGCGCCAGAACTTCGGATCGAGGACTCGAGTCGATCGGTAGGGTCTCTCAAAGTGCTTCCAGAAAAGGTGTGCTGCGGACTCTACGGTGGTAGGAGCACGCTCTAGCATGCCCTGAGGCGCAAATGACCAGTGGCGCGTGGTGAAAGACTTGGAGCAGATGTGGTATGACGGGAGAATTGCGAGTTTTCCGTCATGGATGCTTCCTAATGACACAAAGCATAGTTTAAATGGCCCTGCGTACTGTAAGTCAAAAAGAGGTAGCGAACGTTGACCAAGAAACGTGAATCTGTTCAAGATGCTGAGCTGCGATGGTGGTGCAAGTCATGATTCATTTGATGATTTTCGGACGACTTTCTGCAATGCCAGCCGCAACTGATGTTCGCCGCACCTTCCCCATTCAAACCAGCGCACTTGCCGGCTGGTCCCACCATCACCTCATAAATCACCGACACATAGTTCATGAACGCACTGCAGTTGAAGTGCGTCAAGGGATTGCAACTGGTGATGCTTAAGTGACTATGAATATCACCAAGAGCATCGTCTCCGAAAGAGAGCGGGCCCTCATTGGAGGAGAGTATAGCAATTATCATGCACAAGCCACTCGCCGAATTCACACCATTCGCAAGAGGCTCGGTGCGACGACTCCAAGAGGTCGCAAGTACACCCAAAGGTCGCCAGTGACTGCTGAGGATGTTGCCAAGAACGCGGAGTAGGTACAATGCATAACCAGCTGTTCTACGGTCAAAGCTAACAGGAGACTCACAGGTGGGTGCAGCTGCTGCTGGCCAGTGCGGAAAGAGCGTGGGCAGACGCCATGCACATGAAGTCCTCACAGTCGCCTGAGAACACCCAGAAGCCCATGCCGAGCTCGACAAAACGCCAAATTGTTTCGAGGTTTCGAAGAGCCATCACCTGCATCTCCAATCTCATCGAAGTGCTTCAAGACCAGTCTACGACAGGAGCTACGAACCAGGATATTCTTGAAGCCAAAGCATATCTCTGCTTGCTGAAGGGAGGTTTAGACTTTGAGAGAAATAGATGGTCTTTGTGTATCCAGAACTATTCTTTTGTCCGACTCGTCTACAGCGCATTGGCAAATCAGTCACAGACCGACCTTTACGAAGACCTCCTCGAGGGGACGGTTGACCCAAGCATCCGATATGCCGCCTACAAACAGAAGCTGCCACGTACAAAAGCTGTCTCAGACATTGCCATTGAGCACTTTCCTGCATCAGAATCCGAGGCTCGCCAACAGATCGTGGATGCGGATATTACCGCTTTTGAAACTACTGCCGAGAAGGCGGCTGCTCGGGCCGAAGGCGGCGGGAACCTCCCAACTAACATTGAATGGCGAGGACGGACAGTGAAGCTTGAAGACGCCTCTATCTCACAGGCTTTAGGAACTGCAAAGGTCAAGGAGGATTCTTTAGGTG
This sequence comes from Herpotrichiellaceae sp. UM238, assembly GCA_000315175.1. Lineage (NCBI taxonomy): Eukaryota > Fungi > Ascomycota > Eurotiomycetes > Chaetothyriales > Herpotrichiellaceae > Herpotrichiellaceae sp. UM238. Next base: position 107,088 of record AMYF01000082.1, read on the forward strand.
AGACCTTTGCCTCCTTCGAGCAAGGCAAGACGAACGCAAGAGATCTGGCCACAGCTTACGACGACATCATCAATGCTCGACAAGACGCTGCCGATGCCACTAAGACTGCTATCGACGAGCTCGTTGCGGAAGGTGTTGATCCAGGGGATGCGCGCATTCAAAGTTTGCAAATTACGAGGACCGCGGTTAATTACGGCGTCATTGAATGGAGAATCGGCAGAAACCGAGTTCTATGTGGAGAGCAGGATGGCCTGAAATTTGAGCCAGCTAAGCGGAAAATTACACAAAAGCCTCGAAAAGATGGCAAAGAGAGGGTGGTCCGGGATGAGCCGAACGGCAGAAAGCTCGCTCGATTGCGAGAAAGGGTGGCGTTGTACGATTCTATCCTGCAGAACGTCGATGCGATCAAGCAATTGCCTGGTGTCATCGCGGATACTGTTTTCGTAGATGAGGTCGAAGGAAAGCGTGCTTACTTTAGAGCCTTGAAGTGCTTGGCCATAGGTCGATCTCATGCCATCAACGGTCACATCAACAATGCCTTGGCTTTATTCGCCAAAGCACAAGACCTTTGCCAGCATACCAAAGCTTCGGCTTCAAGCTCCTTGAGCATGCCAAGACTGGACATCGCTCAGTCGCAGCTCGACAGTTTACGAAGCCACCTCACTTCTCTGACGCTGCAATACCGGGCTCTAGCAGATTTTAAGAACAGCTCCACATCCTCTAAGAAGGACACGGCCAGCAATGCATACAAAGCACCACTCCTCGAGCGGCTCCACCTCAACCAGTACGACGATGATGTCGATCTCAAGAACATTGTCAACTATCCCCCCAAGCTGCAGGCAATACCGATGCAGCCTCTCTTCTTCGATCTGGCGTGGGAATACATCCAGTATCCTGGTGAGAACAGACAAGCCGAAGCCGCTGCTCCTGCCACTGCTCCTGCCCCTCCCGCTAAGGAAGTCAAGGCTGAGGAAGCACCAAAAAAGAAAGGCTGGTTTGGATTTGGCAGATAGATTTTCCGTCTTCGGACCGTGCTCACGCCTATGTTGGTGAAATCTGAAGAGCCACTGAAAGGATGAGAGCCGACGCCAAATACCCGCTGCCTGAGAGTTCGTTGGCTGCAGGTCACAGTTTTTCATGTAGTTGTGCGAAGGTGTGAACATGAGAACTGAAATGCATAGTTGTGCAATGCAGGTAAATGACAATCTCGATTGCTGTGCTGTGGTCATTCGACATTCTACCTTGATAATGCTGCAGGTTTTTCTCCGTCTGACATGTGGCATGTAGAACCCACCTACATCTCATCTTGATTTTTCCAAGATTGATCTCCATCCTCAGCTTGGAAATACTCGATTCAACGACCAGTCTATACCTCCGATACAATCGTTTATCGCTTTCAGATATCCAACTCTTTGAGCCTGGGTTAGGCCAGACCGCTGCAACAAGGCGTTCTGAGATATCCAGAAAAGGAGAACAGTCGAACAAGCGCAGAAGAGGCGTCAAATGGTAAAATATCATCGACTGTAGTATCGTGGACGACCTGCGCGACGACCTCCCACCAACCCTTTACAGCAGTCTAGCTTGCTTGAACGAGGAATCACCGCTTGAGTCGTCAGTCCAAGTAGTTGTCACGATGCAATCAGCGGCAAGCTCGATACAGTCTTGACGACTGCCAAATGTCTGCTAGGAAATGATGACACAACAGCTTCAGCTGCGGCTGGATCTGCGAGCAATCCAAGCCATCAATACTGGATTGACAATTCCCCTTCCTCGCCAAACTGAGACGGACAACGTCTTCTAACTTGGTAGGGATCTCAAGCATTTTCTTCCGGCATAAGTCCCAAACTCACTAACGCATTTGACAAACCTGCCGCGATCACGTCTGGATTTTGCCCATGGACATCGAACAAGGGCGTTGGTATCGCTGTCGTTGCTACTTTGCCTGTGACGCTTTTGGGCAGTCCAGCGCCGCGATCTCAAGCTTGAAGTTACTGCTATTGAAGGACACTATCTTTCCATCGTGTCTGACTTCCTAGGGGAGGGGAGCTAATCGGTCCGCCGCGGCACAAATCTAGGTCCAGTCGACATGTGGTCTTGTCACAAACCAACCTCCGTCCGCAATTCTAGCATGTTGAATGCTGAACCAGTAACGACTGATTCAATGTCTTTTTCGACAATGTCAGATCTGTTCCTAACCTCTAACCACCGTAACGTCAGTACCACGTCTTCAGCATAAGTCCACGGCCGCCAGAATTGTAATCCCGGCAAGATACGACGTTTTCGAATTGCACCGGCGCCCACTGTGATTAGCAGACTCACAAGCAGATTTTCCACCTCGCTTCGACAAGCCCACGTACCACGGAGCCCACGGCTAATCGGTTCCCATCAACTTCCGCCTAGAGATCGGCCTCAATTTCTGCCTCGATTAACTGAGAACCTAGCACAAAACGTTGTGCCCAGTCTTTTCCAGATCTTGTGTCATCGTCGAAGTCGTTTGAAAAACCAAACCGGTATCCGTCCACTTTTCCCTTGAGCTTATAACACGTCCCATCACACTTTACAGTGTAGAACGGGCAGATCGCAAATAAGTCCAAGTTTAGGACCATGATAGTGCTTCCTACATCGATGCGATGATACATGAGAGGCCAAGCTTTCCGGTTCAGAAGTCCAAGAGAGAATCAAAGCTGCCAAGAGGAAGGAGATGTCCTCTCTACAGCTCGTGCATGAGGAGGCTGTCAGGTGCGCAGAGAGACAGTGGCACAAGATCAAGGATCAATTAACAATTGGACACGACGGATTTTGGTAGCGCACTAGCGAGCAGAAACTTACGGAGAAACTGAACAAACCACCCCGTGCCAGAGCTGTCATGTGTTATTGCCCCCTGCTCTCATTCGAGAAGGACCCCGACCCATTGTCTGTTACCCAGTGAAAAACCAGTTGACAGAAACATCACAATTCTCCATGGAACTCTCGAGCGCGCCCAGCCCCTGATTGACGTGCCCATAGCAAACGAAGCAAGAGGACCCGATCATCCAACCACCGACCACAGAGCCAGCAACCTACAATCCCACCGTCGTGCGTTTGGCCAGAAGCACCAGTCAGATTTTAGTCAGCGTCCAAGATCAGCCAGCATCCACCTACCTGCCCAGGGCTAAAATAGCCAACGGCCACTGGGGACGCAAACTCCTGGGCCAGGAGTTTCCCGGCCGTCGCGGACGTCGTACAGCGCGGGCCGTGCACACGCTGGTCCTTTTGTACAACGAACCTGGTAGCAGATCGGGACAGGGAATCAGATGCTCTCGCACTCAGATGGACTCCTTTCCCCGTGGGGTGGCCCTGTTCATCCCGACGCTAGCACGTGGGAAAGCGTTCGCCGCTCGGTTTCGGCCGGGTTTGGCCCAATTTTCAGCATCGGATAGGCATGTGCTCGGCTGTGTTACGTGATGTTAGCTCCGGACAACGTCAGGAAAATGTCAGCCGAGGGATCTTTATTTCTATCTCGGCTTCTTGAGCCTGCGGATCGGCAATCGAACGTCCTGAACTAGGACTTTGTCATGGGTTTCAGTGTCAGTCTAACAAGTGCAGAGCAATATTGATCACCAGAAACCCCGGGTAAATAGAGTTTCTAGTATGCATATGTATTTCGAGTTTCGCGGAGCTGACCGCGTGCTGTTGTTTTGATTCTATAAGTCAATAATGTCATACGAGCGCCCATATCACCCAAAAATTGCTATCCTCCTTTCGAACAATTTACCTCCCTGAACAAGAAGCCTCTTCAACTCCCAATGGGTATCATCACACTCGCTCCGTTCCTGCCATCGCCTCATGATTCGTCCCTCGCCCTCTACAAGTACAGTCGGAACCCCGGACTGCGAATTCATCTGTGGTGAAGCATAGGAGAAAAGTCTGCTTCGTCCTCGAGACCAGAAACGGGCATCGTGATACCTTTGAAGCCGTCTTCACCTGTGGTAACATCGATTCCATCATGTGTTGAGGTCGAGCCATGGTGGCTACTGGCAGTGCTAAACACGAAGTCATCGCCACTTGTCAAACTTTCTTCCGAGAAGCTTAGCAGGCTTTGAGGCACAGGTGCCTTTTGGACATTGAAGCCATCGAGGTTCCACAAGCCACCGGTCCAGTCCAAAGTCTCGGGGTTGGAGACACATTTACTCAGAGCGTTCGGCTCGACTGTGTTGTGAAGCGCAGTAGTTGGACAATCGAAGTCAGGTGCAAACTGCTCCCATCCATCGCTACTTGCTAGGGCTGTTTGCTTCTTCGGTGGCAGCATTGTGGATATTGACTCTTGGCTGCTTGGTGCTTGATACGGTACGCCCAATGGGAAGTAATCTAGGTTTACCATTGATGACGTGGGAATCGATGGCCTGTTCGATATCGATGTTCGTGGTGAAGGAGTTTCAGGCTGCATGGCCGGTGCAGATTGTGTTGAGACCAGACTGATTGTGCTACTAGTCCTCGGACATGGACTAAGGTAAGGCTGTGTAGGAGCTGACTGAGGGGCGATAGAGCGACGCTTCAACGACTGATCGTTCTTGTTGTCCTTCGCGCTCAAGCTAGAGAAGCGTGAAGCAATGGCTTGCAGCTGCTTCTTCGTCGTCTTCTGCCTGTCATTGGTAGGAGCAGGCATAGAGTTCAGCAGTCTTGCCGCAGGTGTGTCAATTGGTACATTTTTGGGAGGATTTGCTCGAGGCGTTCCCAGCATGACAAACGCGGAAGCAATCTTTTGGAAGTCGTTGCTGACAGAACTGTTCTCTTTGGAGATCTTGCTGAGCAGCAGAGTCAACGACTTTTGATTGTCTTTGACGAGTTTGCTGTCGTCTTCCAGATCTAGGCATTGCCACAAAATTGCGAAGCCTGCATTCAAGAGGACATCTTGCTTATTGATGGGGAAGGTATAGTTCATACATCTTTCGTCCAGCAAATCAACGATCTGCAGGATGTGCTTCGCAGCAGAAGCAAGGACGATCGTGGCTGCAGCTGCAGCGCTACCTGAAGCGTGACAAAGGAGAGGACGATGGATAAGGCTTCGAGTATGGAAATATGCAAGCGACTGAAGATTGTTAGCTTGAGCACGGCATTGAATACAAGGGACGTACCAGGAGCGGTGAACGATCACTGACAAGGTGAGTTGCAGGCTTGTCATTGCAGAACCGCAAACGCAAATGGTCTGGGAGCTCCTCATGCCACTGGTCAAGCTCATCTGACAACGAATGCAGCTTCTTCAACGAAATTGAATAGGAAGCGCCTGCTGGGTAGAGATGCTCAAGTGTCTTCGCTAGAATCTTTGACATGCGAAAAAGAGCAAGCGCACTCGAGATCTTGGTCAGCTCACCCGGCAGGACGGGTGAGAAGCCCTGCTCGTTGATGTTTTCATCATCAATATCGGCGGGATACTCAGTCGAGATATCGGCATCTCGAAGCAATATTGGCATGCCAGTCACCGCTGACGCAAATCTGGAGAGATATCAGTGCTGTACATTTTAATAGAAGAGCAGGCTTACTTGTCGAGGACATATTGGCACCAAAACACCTTCTTCCTGGTTTCAGATTCAAAGGCAGACAATGGATGGAATTTATGACCTTGGTGCAGACCCAGCTGGTGGCAGATGCTAACAGCATAACCTCGATGACGGAGAAGGTGTGGATAGTCTGCTTTGAGTAAGTAGCACAGTTGGGCTAGAACGTGGCACTGCAGGACTGCCACCGATGGCGCAGAAGAAGTTGTGGAAAGAGCTTTACGCCACTGCAATTCGTAAGAAATCGTGTTTGGCCGCGCTTTCGACGATGAAGAATGAGCTGCAATCTCGAAAATCAAGAACAGTTGAGCCACTGCAAGTTTGTTGTTATGCAGAGACCGAGCATCAGGTTCTAGGAGGAATTGCTCGTAGAGTCGCAGAAATGTTTGGCGGTGCAAAACGGGCAGCAAGGGCTGCCATTCTTGGAAAAACAAGTCTGCAATCTTGATCAGTAAAGGAGTGTATCAATCGGAGAAGGGATCGCATACTGATATACTGGTCAGACAGCAGTCGGGGAGGAGCGACTGAAGTGTTGTTTAGGTGCGCAGGAAACCTGGTCTGGGAAGGCACAGGTGTTAACAACGCAGAAGGTGCAATCGTCGGACATGGTCGGCCCTGATCCTGTATCCTGCTTTCGAACGCTTCTATAAAGGCAGACGTGGTGGAGGGGCCCGCTGAGGTTGTATTTGGGTCGACCGGAGCAGGATTTTCCACATGGAGAACTTCTTCTTGGGCCGATACCACCTCGGACTTGATCTCAGAAGTATTTGCTGGCGATGAGGATACTGATTGCTTACGAATGGGCGAGAAACTGTGAAGCCGAGACAGCATATCAATCTTTTCGTCCTTCTCATCAAGCAGCTGCTTGAGCTCCCGGACCTCTGCTTCCAGTCCTCTTACCCTGTCTTCAAGTGATTCTGTATAACCTCGGGGGAAAGCTCGTCGGCTGAGCTTGTCGCTCGTCTTGCATTCAAAGCCAACGTTGGCGCATTGCGAACAGGTTGGTCTGATACCGTCGCATCTGATCTTTTTGCTTCTGCACCGATCACAGGCTTGTGCGATTCGACTTTGATTGCTTGAACCCACCCTAATCATCTTCATAGGCAATATTCCAGGCATTTTGTCGATATAATACTCTTGTTGGTATACAACACTGTCGCGGCCAAATTGGCCTCGGGTGAGCGGAACACTTCCGATTTTAATAGCAGGCGGGTAGACTATGTTCAAGAACGCCTGGGTGTATGCCAGCGACGTTGAAATGGCATACGGAGATCTTTGCAGATGAGAGAGCTGTGAAGAAGGCCTGGGTTCTGAGACACAACACCTGCAAGTAAGGGTGAGAAGGATGACAGCTGAAGAACCGGTCAGGGCATCTGTGAGGTGGAATATTGAGTTTTCACCAGTTCAACCAAACGCGATGCAATGCACCAGGGACCCCAGATGGACAAAATATAGTGATGGCAAGCGACGAACTGCTTCCGGTAGCAAATGACTGATTTCCTGTGTCTTATTCGGTAGAAAAGAGAATGGCCACTAACTTCCCGGTTGTCGTAAAGGCACGGATCTAGGAAATCTGGGGAAACACTGACGGCGAAGACGATGAAGACGTCCCTACCGCATGGAATGAGATCAATGATCCGACCTCTGCTGGGAGCAGCTGCTCCATTGGCGGAGATGCCGAGTCTGACCCCGCAAGTCTTCCCCAAACACGAGCGGCTTGTGACAGGATGCTGGATAGGTTGCCATTTTCGAGAGCGCCACGAGTCTAGAAGACGTCCGCGCTATTCCGTAATGGCTGAAAGTGTCAAAAATAATCCCTCCGCCCGAGAAATTCCCTTGTTTGGTCCCGGGTGCAAATCTTTTTGCATTTTATGCTAGCCGTAGTTCATTTCAGCTCAAACCGGATAAATTTCAGGTCCAGCGTTGGCTCCTGGCTTTCGATGCGAGCAGTTGCAGCAGCGACCTGCATATTGCCACATAGGATCCATGGGCTCACAGCATACATGTGTCTACCGTTGGACGATCTTGAGGAAGGCTCGTGTGCAAAGGGGCTTGGTGGGCGATCATCCGGACAGGGATGGAGAAGAGATTCGCATCATTCTACTCGATCAACCAGTCAGAGCGAAGGTCGAGTCGATGAAGACGACATAATGGATAGTTTCCCCCGGCCCCAAAACGTCTGCTTTACGACTCGCCTGAGCTTGTACTTTTTGCACAAGACGATGATGGAATCTCCAACAGCACCAATGTCAGTCAAGATGAGAAGCTGCAGGTACAGCACAAAAGGTAAAGGTAGCGAGGGCTATTCGGGCGTTCTACGAAAAACTTTCATCCTCGTGCCTCTCGGACTCACGGACATTTGAGTTAGCTGTAAGGTACTCGGCCACTATCCGAGAACTCAACAATTCCTGCTTCTATTATGTCGTTCGTTAGCTTATCCCCGTTAATTAGGCATCTAGGGAGGCATGGGATAGTTCTTACTTCCTTCTCAAGTGCTCCAAAGCTTGCCATCAGAAGGTCCATCTCTAGCTTCCGCAAGTGCCCAATCGTTTCGTAGACGAGCTTTTGGTGGTCCGGCGCATTGGCCAGACCTTCTTCGAATGCTGCCTGGCTTATGCTTAGTTCTTCTCCCTGCTTCTCAACCCTCTCTTGAATGGTGACCACAGCTCTCAGGAGGAAGATTTCTTTACGAGGGTCATTGCTCAAGGTAGACTTCAGATCGTCCGAATTGAGCTCGTGCCCTTTCCATAGTGCCTGCAATTCCCGTTTGCCGTCGATGGTCTGGGCGAGCACGAAGTCAAGGCCGTCTTCCTCATTTATGCAAACCCACCAGACGAATGCACTTTCCCAGACCACGTAACCTTGTGCATTCGTAAAGATTCGAACTCCAGGTGCCTCTTTTGCAAAATGCATTTTGGCAGTTCGGAGCGGGTCATCTTCTGGGGCCCTCAGCGTCAGAAACACCTCCCGGGCACTCTGAACATTCTCTTCCAAAAAGCCGTAAGAAAAAATCATCTCAGAAGCTCCTCCACATCCATATGTGATAGTGACCTCTTCGTTCTCGGCAATATGCTTGCCTTCTCGCGTTAAAAGAAGGACTCTGCCATCATTGTCAACCTCGAATCTAGCGTTGTAACGGTCATCGGCAGCGTGATTTGCCATGTCCAAAATTGGTACCATAGCATGGCCCACACCTTCAGGTAGCTCTAGTGCACGTGAACGATAGAGAGCATCAGCCAGCAACCAATCTTGGAAGGTCAATTTACCCGTCTTTTCATCCCACCACGCTGTCCTACACCATTCAATGGACTGGGTGCGTTCTCTGAGTAGCGCAAATTCGCGCCGTAGGCTAGAGATTTTCTGATCAAGAGCATCGTACAATGAAGTGCCAATCAAGAGCTCGCGCTCTTCATCAGAGAAGAAAGTGGGAAGGGGAACATCTTTTGGCAACGAGCAGAAATAATCTGTGAAAGGACTCTTCACGCCGATCGCGTGATCAGCCAAGTCGGGACTCGATATGGTCATTTGAAAGAGCAGAAACACGATGATAGCTTTTCCTGGTGTCTGAGAAAGATCTCAGCGATGACTATGAGACACTCACCTGGATCGCACCTACCTGGATGAAGTCGTCTAGTGATTGCACCAGTTGCCGAAGATGTATATCAGTCTTTGCACACTGTAAGACGGACGCTCTGCAGAGAATCAAATCTTCAGCTATGGAGAGCAACACATCCTCTGGTCCATGTGCCGTGGTCGAGACGAGGCCCCCGCCTTTGCTGAACCCATGCGCTGTGGCGATATTGGCGCTGACCTCTAGGCCTCGCAGTTCAACATCGTTCAATTGAGCCCATGGCTGGAGCTGCGCAACGGCCAGTTTTCCATATTTCATCGTGGCGCGCTCCAATGTTCCTTTGATACCGCAGCCTCGAGTCGAGCTGTGTCAAAGAAGGTCAAGCGCCAGACTCAGACTTTCCAGATGGACAATGCCCATACAATGGCCTCTGTAATTTGTAAAACTCAAGCGACACGCGAGGAACTTGGAGCAAGATTAGGCTTGCACGAGCCTCAGCCAATCACAAGCGCTCATAATTCGGAAACGGCAGTAATTCCGACTTGTCTTCTGTGACGATGCTATCGACCGCGCTCGATGAGAATTGTGTCGTCATGACGACATATACGAGCATTGACAATCTTTTGGCTTTGAAGATTCAGCCGAGAGCATGAATTCGGTAACTCTACGGTAAGCAAATGTTGGCTTTGTGAACATGAAGACAGGACTACCGACCTCGTTGCTTGCCGCACTGCGTTCCCCTTCTCGTGCAGCCATCATGCCTCGTCTCACGCTCCCTTCAGTTCCTCGATCAACTCGACACATTCCAGTTCGATCCTTCATCGCTGGCCGACGATATTTCGCAGAAACACCAGAAAAGGATGCAGGCACGCAGAATTCACGGCCAGGTTGGAAGGGCCGCCACGGTGATGATCATGTGCTGTACAGAGACGGGAATGATGTGCAATCAGATCCTTCCTTGAAGTCAAGAGGAGATAAACATAAGGAGACTGGAGAAGGAGGCCAGGGCGTCACGCAGAAGGATGAAAGGGATTCAAACAAACGGGCTAAGGAGGATCACCCTGAGGCTCCCGAACCAGTCATTGGCATGAATACGGGTTCGTAATTTCTGAACTTTTATAACTGCTTTCCATGTGCTAATACCCAACGCAGAACGTGGTTCGAAGGGCCATTGAGCTACAACATCAATTACTCGGCCAAAATTGTATGAAAAGACACTGCATCATCATGGCGTTGAGAGCTATCAGGGACTACAACAAGCCTGTTGCAGGTGAAATTGTCCGTCGAGCAATTTACAACTTCTTGGAGCAACTTCAATAAATTGGCAAAGAGCATGAAGTCCTTCAAAAACGTACCCTTCCCACATTCCCTCTACCACAGGATTATATTCATGGTTCACCGGTGTTTGCATTTCCATTACTTACGTCTCCACAGTGCGAAATAAAGCTGTTGTTTTTTAGGGTGTTGATCACAGCGCTATATCATCCTGTGAAGCAGCAAACCGATACACATGCCTCCTTTAGTCAAGATTGAGAGACTGTCTCAAGATCTGCGACGTTACAATGAAGCTGCTCACAAAGGTCTCAATGCCCCGCACTTGACCGTCCTGAACACCAATTTCCGTGCTGCTTTAAACCCTTTCTGCGATCGCGCCCAGAACGCTAAGTCGAACACTGCGGCCACACAAATTCTGCTTGGAAGCATTACTGGTATGAGCGGCTCCTTTGGGCGTAGAAGCAGCACGCGAGCTATTGAAGGCTTCACGGTGAAGTCGACTAACTACGGCCACCCTGGTTGATTACCCTCAGCGCTGAAACTAGGCTATCCAGAAATTATGTGAATCTCAAGGCAGAACCGGAAGTCACTGAATATGTAGGTCCGATACCTGGGCCTGCCATTGGGAGACGAGATGCTAGTGTCACAGCGGCTACATTTGATTAGAGCCCTAATCTTGCCAGCAACGGCCAAACAAGCAAAGTCACCATTCACCCCACTGCACATCTCTAGTAGTATCCCCCATGCGTTGGTCAAGCCTCGAGAAGCTTATCATTCCCCTATGCATTGCACAGACCACCAAGAAAGCTGTCTGACAGTGACCACCGCGATTTTGAAACCGTTGGCTAACGAGATCGTAATGCGTGCTTGATCAGATCTACTGGCACGCGAGACATTCTCGTAAACATCAGCGGCTGATGTGCTTCCCTAGTTGTGGTCAACGACCTGACCCGTATTGCTCTTCAAAACCCACCAAGGGTCGACTGTGGTCAGACAATCCAGCCAACCGCGGCAAGCGAAGCACAGGCTCAGGCTAACTATGGCTAGCCAACAGTTGGGAGCGTTACTGACGGGGACATGGGAAGGAGTCGAGCCGCTCAGACGTTGGAGGCACTCACCAGTACGCTCCTTTACCAGGCGATCTGTGGTAGCGCACATCTAGGTGGAATGGGAATTAACTTAATATGTCAATTTGAAAGCGGGTTAGCATTGCAAGGGTAGAACATTTGATTGTGAACGCAAGTGGATGCCGGACAAACTTTCCAGTCACCCAGTTGTGCAATGGTCCGTCTGCTGGCAAATACGCAGACTGCTCGGTAGCGAACGACATCTTGTTTATCACGTCAGTCGTTTGATATAGCGCATAATGGTGTGTACATCTCTTGATCCGCGTCAGCGTATCTTTTCCAGTCTAGCGTTCACGCGGCGATGCCTGAGATCCTCGACCAGACTTTACTTCCTCCACTTCACGATACATTGTTGTGGCATGCAAGAAGGGACATTCTTTGGCAAACATCTCTCACACTCATACTTGTAGACTCCTGGTTCCTCGGGCTTGAAGCCGAGCTTGCTCTCCTCGCAAGCCGAAGTATTGGTCCTAGGAACGCAGAGCCTTATGCCGCCGCGAGTCATTGCCGAACAAGAGCTCAGACTGTGCAGCATTTCAATCGCATAGGTGGGTATAGTCAAGACATCGAGTGGAAATTGAGAATATGCGAAAAATGGCTGCTGAGATTCTGTACTGGTAGGTTGAAAGTTTTGCTAAATACAACTACGGGGTGTCTCAAAGTTGTGCTGCAGGAATGCAAGCCCGAGGGCTCGCCCTTACAGCCTCAAGTGCAAACTCGTGGTTTTCCGTAGGAGCGATGGTCAAGGCTCTTAGGTACGTTGGGCTCGACTTTGACCGCTTCTTTCATGTATTTGCCATGCAATGGATGTGGAGCTATGCTGTTGAGGTGTTCGCGTCCTCCGTGGTTTGTTGTGGCAATAAACATTTCCTCTCGCATGCTTGTGAACGACAATGTCATGGTCGTGATAAATGATCGTTGATGAAGTAGCAGAATGAAACGGCATTGCAAGCGAGGCTTCATAACTGCTATCGTGCTCCAAACATTTCGTCGAGCCAAATCCATCGTGCGTGCCAGGATGTTGGCCGTAGGTAGTTTGGGCACATGCAACAGGCGCCGCGTGTCAGGTCTATCCCGCATCCGCCAAGACTCGACAGTGTTGCTCCACGTGAAAGACAATCATTTTCTTTACAGCTCTTCAATCACACATAGTTGAGCGGGTGCGATATCTACATTTTGTTTGAGTGGGACATCAGACCCTTAGCAGGTTTGCAAACATACTGATACGCCCGAGTGGGACGGGCATGTATAACACCACAACAAGAAGGGGAGCAGGACCGTGAACGTCGAGATGGATCTACGAAGCACGATCTCGTCCACTTTGTCAGCCGATCAATCTACCCGACAGCAGGCCGAACTTGCACTCAAGCATGCCGAACAACAGCAAGGCTTCATCTTGCAATTATTGAGTCTTATCGAGGCTGAGCAAGATCTTGGTGTGCGACTTTCAACAGCGGTCTATCTCAAGAACAGAGTCTCCCGAGCCTGGCCTACCGAAAACCCGATTCACCAGCCAATCCCCGACTCTGACCGACAGCCATTCCGCGATCGCTTGGTACCTGTACTTGCGAATTCTCCTCCCCAGATACGTGCGCAACTCGTGGCTATCCTTCAAACAATCTTGCAAAATGATTTCCCAGGAAAATGGCCAGAGTTCATGGGCATAACAATACAGCTGCTGAGCGAGCAGAATGCGAATTCGGTTTTCGCTGGTCTGCAATGTCTGTTGGCGGTATGCCGCACTTACAGGTTCATGGCTGGTCAAGAGCGGGCAAATCTGGATAAGGTTGTGGAGGCTGCGTTTCCTGGCATCCTCGCAATTGGGGGCAAGCTGGTCGATGACACGAGCACGGAAGGTGCTGAGATGCTCAGAATCGTTGTCAAGTGCTACAAACACGCCGTCTACTACGAGCTGCCTAAACCGTTGCAAGTACACCAGGCAACAGTCGAATGGTGCACTTTATTCCTGCGCATAATCACGAAGGAACCTCCATCGCACGCTCTAGCTGAAGACGCCGATGAGCGCGAGCAAAATCATTGGTGGAAATCAAGAAAATGGGCGTATGCCAATCTGAATAGGTTGTTTGTGCGGTATGGCAATCCGAATGGGCTGTCTTCTGAGTCCAAGAAAGACTATGAAGGCTTTGCAAAGAATTTCATCACAAACTTTGCTCCGGAGATCCTCAAAGGCTATCTTACCGAGATCGAGAAATGGGTTGGCGGAAATCACTGGCTAAGCAAGCCTTCCTTATCCTACACACTCATCTTCTTAGAAGAGTGCGTGAAGCCAGCTGCTACCTGGGAGCACCTCAAGCCACATTTGGACAATCTTATCAAACATCTCATCTTCCCAGTATTATGTCAGACCGATGAAGAACTGGAGATGTTTACTGACGACCCGACGGAATACTTGCACAGGAAACTCAACTACTATGAAGAGTCAAGTTCCCCAGACATGGCTGCCACGAATTTCTTGATAGCGCTCACCAAATCTCGAAGGTCACAGACTTTCGCTGTGCTTTCGTACGTCAACGAAGTTGTTACGAGGTACGAAGCCGCGCCCGATGACCAGAAAGTGCCTCGAGAAAAAGAGGGTGCTCTGCGCATGATCGGGTCACTCGCAACAGTAATCCTGGGCAAGAAAAGTCCAATCGCAGACCAGGTTGAATACTTCTTTGTCCGACACGTCTTCCCGGAATTTCAGTCCCCGCATGGCTTTCTGCGAGCGCGAGCCTGCAACACCCTCGAGAAATTTGAGCAGCTTGACTTTAAAGAGGAAAACAATCTCTTGCTGATCTACAGTAACATCCTGAAATGTATGGCAGATAAGGATCTGCCCGTGCGCGTGATGGCCTCACTAGCGCTGCAGCCGCTTATTAGGCACGATACCATCCGAAACGTTATGCAACAGAATATCGCCCAAATAATGCACCAGCTACTTAAGCTTGCCAATGAAGTCGATGTCGATGCCTTAGCGAATGTGATGGAGGACTTTGTTGAGGTCTTCTCTGAGCAGCTGACACCGTTTGCTGTGGCGCTGAGCGAGCAGCTACGTGACACATATCTACGCATAGTCAGAGAACTGCTTGAGAAAAACGACGTCAAGGGTGCAAATGGAGATGTCCCTGAGTATGGCGAATACCTGGACGACAAGTCGATCGCTGCGCTCGGAGTCCTCCAAACGATTGGCACGCTCATACTTACATTGGATGCCAGTGTCGATGTTTTAATGCACCTGGAGACCATCCTCATGCCAGTCATTCAAATTACGTTGCAGAACAAACTCTATGATCTTTACAACGAGATATTCGAAATCATCGACTCTTGCACGTTTGCTTCGAAACAAATTTCCGATACAATGTGGCAAGCGTTTGAGTTGATGCACAAAACTTTCAAGGAAGGCGCTGAACTCTACCTCGAAGACATGTTGCCAGCGTTGAACAATTTTGTCTCGTATGGTAAAGGGAGATTGCTACAACATCCGCCATACCTGGCTGCAATGGTCGGCATGGTCGAGGATATTTTCCACGATCCCAAGGTGGGCGGAGTCGACAGAATATGTGGATGCAGACTAGCCGAAGCTCTAATGCTTCACCTGCCTGGAGGACCCATGAACCCGTTCTTGCCCAAGTTCATCGAATTGGCTATGCTGAAATTGATTGAGCAGAAAAATCCAGTGAAGAGCTTGAAAATTCACTTGCTAGAAATGGTCATCAACGCTATCTATTACAACCCGAGCTTGTCGCTTGCGTTCCTTGAGCAGCACGGATGGACCAACAAATTCTTCAGTATGTGGTTCGGAAGCATAGAAATGTTTCGGAGAGTGCATGACAAGAAGCTGTGTGTTGCGTCAATATCAGCACTATTAACGATTCGCGCGGACGATGTACCACAATCCGTGCAGACTGGTTGGCCTAGACTGCTGACAGGAGCAACGTACATGTTCAAGACACTGCCTGCAGCGGAGAAGCATCGTGAAGAAGCCGCGAAAGCAGAAAATGATGGCGACTACAGCGATGACGTTTACGCTTCAGATGATGAGGCGGAGGACTGGACTGAAGAAGAGACAACGCAACAATGGGGTGGCGTCAATGCATCTGAAATTCTAGATACCACGAAAGGCGACATCAAAGATGAATCGCAAGCCTACCTGGACTTCCTTAGTGAGGAGGCAAAGAAGTTCGGTGCTTTAGCCGACGATGACGATGAGAGTGTGATGGACGAAGATAACTTTTTCGAAAGTCCCTTGGACAAGTTTGACCCATACGGCGCTTTTAGAAATTCGATGACAAATTTGCAACAGACACAACCACAGCTTTATCAGAGCTTGACAAGTGTTCTTGAGCAGAATGATCGAGAATTTCTCGAACGCACCCTACAGTCACCACCGCAGCCGGCGCAGCAGTAGCATGCAGGGTCGTCAATGGGCGAACCGAACATGGCGAGATAGAATATTGTGAGCGTTCCATTAAAACTTTTGACTAATAGCAAGAAAGGAGGCTTCTCTGAAGCGACTTGCATATTGGAGGGAGGTAGGAGTACGAAGCCATCTGCAGGTACGAGGCACTACTGTCTGCCCGTACGATTCCAGAAGCATTCTGTCCGCGTACAAGAGCAAATCCCAGCGCTCCATTCCTATCTTCTCTCAGCAACTTCTATTATCCCCATTCACCATTGCCCGTCGATTTCGGAAAATCCACACGGTTCATTCAAGCCTGATGGCGACCGAACTAGCGACCACGTCGAGCTTCGGACTTCCGAAATGTCGAGGCAGGAGACGATTTGGAGTACGCCATCCTCTTGTCGCCTTGTCCTCCTGTGTCTCTTCTAGCGCCCACTATCACTACCTTTTTGAACAATTGTGCGCGCCTGTCGACAAGCCCACGCCGACTGTCAATCACTCATCACTAACCTATAAGATTGAACGCAACAACATCAACCCAGCCAGTAGATGATTTGGAAAGCGATCCTTTTGTGATGATCATGGAAGTGCAATGTATGAAAAAGCCTGCTGATACAATAAGATCAACACTTCTCACCAAATACGCATCATTCATGCCGTCGTTTCCATGGAGCTGCACGAAACCTACACAGCCTCTGAAAAATCATTCTTGAACGCTCTAACCTGTCGAGATGTGAGACCCCTTCTTCGATCCCTCAAAACCAGAGTCGCAATTAGGTTGACGGTACTCATGATAATGCACATAATGCCGGCCGCTTGCACCATTCGGTAGAAGTCTCCGCCGAGATGCTTCTCATCCGTGTTTTCTTTGGTCAGATAGCTGAGAACGTCACAGCCAAGGAAGAAAAGGCAAATCGACAATGCGAAGAAACCAGACTGATGGCTGAAAGCTGGCCATTGACGAGAAAAATATCCCCGCAGAACTCTTGGTATCTCAGTCAGGAGGAGGAATAAGGCAAACAATACGATTAAGACTTTCTCGGCGAGGTCGAATATGTTGAACCAGCCGATATCATTGGTCAGATCTGCTGTCTTGAGGAGTGATACAGATGCCAAAATACTGGCGGTGATGGAAAGAATGTTGAGGAATCGGAAGATGTTGAGGATGATATAGGCAGCGCGTGAGTTTCCCATGATGATTTTGGCAAGGAAGAACCGCATCTAAGGTTGGTATCGGTTTATAAGTGGCGGTACTGATTGCAGGAAAGCCTTCAGCCTATAGTTGCGCGTGAATCAATAATGTCGTTTTCGGCATCGGTCGTGTAATCTTTTGCTAGCAGCAACAGTTACTCGATCGAAGCAACAGACAGATATAGATACCCTACGAAAATCGTCACGATCATCTCTTGCTTATCACCAACAAAGGTCGGCAGACAAAGCCAAAATGCTATATCAGGCAGGAACATCTTTATATTTAGGTGGTTGTCAACGAGACACAATGAGAATTTCTGAATCTTTGTTTGGAGAGACGGCGTGGCAGGCCCTTGACCAGCTTTGTCTATCATCTACGTTAGGTTTGATCACATGTTGATGAAGCGGAGATCAAGCTTCGAGCTCGAGCACAAAGAGCCAGAATATCGGCAAACACCACAAAGGTGCAGGTGCTCGTAACATGTCGATCGTCCTCATCTCATTACAAAGCGCAAAACAACGTTGGGTCTTGGACAATGTTGCGGTACTGGCCCCGTCTGCGTCATCGAGCCGCATGGACTACAAGATGGCTTGGAATAATCTATATCACACTCTATTTCACAAGAAAACAATGTCACAACCAACAATGTATCAGCATACCAGTGACAATGAGGGCATAGCAGCAGCCGCCCATAGACCAGGACTTTCAAACGAAATCGTTGATGTTCCAATCAATCTCATGCTGGCCGATGTTACGACTCAGGATACAGACAAGCCTATTCCTGTGGCAGTCCTCTGTGCTTCGGACCGGCAGGCGGATGGAAACAGGCCTGAGGCCGCCCGAGCTAGGGTCGTCTCTTCGAGGGCGAGCAGCCGCAAAAAGAACTCTGGACGTCGCCTGGCAGGTAAGTCATCAGTCGTTCCACAATGCAAGCCCGCCGTGAGCTTCAGTGGAGGCGCCTTAGGCACTAAATCCAAGATCACCAAGCCCAAAACGGACAAGCCCAAGAAATATCTCCAGCTCGCCGTAGGAAGTCCAAGCGCCAAGAAGCACAATCGACGACGGGCTCGACAACCATATAAGCTATCCATGCAAAGCCATACTCATGACCTTCTTGACTTAGGTTCAGAAACTTGTGTCCTCTGCAATGCAGGTCTCCCGCTACAGATGGGATCATCTATAGGAGACAACGGCCCCGAGGACAAGATCCAAGGTCCGTTTGACCTTCCAAACGCCCTGAAAGCTGCTCTTCCTTGTTTTGACGCTACTGAACGAAAACCCGCAGGGCAGCCTTTACCATTGGACCATACATTCTCAAGCGTACAAATCTACGGCGGCCGCTCCGGGTATGATACAATTCGAACAGTAAGCGCTTGCAGCCATTGCAAACACCCGCTCGACGCATTCGCTAATTGTGGACGACAAAACGGCTGGGTCATCGCTGATGGACAAGGCATGGTCTGCCACCACTACTTCTGCGCTGTACAACTGCTGCCAGCCTGGGAAATCACAGCCCCTAGTTACCAGACTCTAGGCAAGGTACTCGCAAGTAGAGAGTTGTTCATGTACATGGTTGTGTAGACAGGTGGTCGCCATCGACGTGGAGTTCTCACCACAAGCTATGTCAACGGGCGAGTTAGTCATCCCAAATGCTTTTGGATCGTGATTAGGTAATCCTTTGAGGCTGGACCTCGCTCTATCAATCCTGATTGCCCAATGCTAAGGAGTCGTCAATCAGCGACATAAGTGCCATCAGTTTCGCAGTAAGGAAGTTCATACCTCAACGATCTTTCTGGACTAGAGTTTCGAGCGCCTACATTCCCCGAGAGCTAATCACTTCTTTAATGCTTTGAATGACGTGTCTTGAATCGGATGGAAGTATTCCGAACCCCTACACGATGCGTCTTCCCAAAACCCGCATCTTTCAAGTCTGCCTGAAAATTGTTTGGCCCTCGATTTCTTTGGTGCCGCAGGGTGGGACCATGGGAGTTCCCGCGACAAGCTAAACGTCACCCTTCGGCTCAGTCAAGATTAGGCGTTCAACCCTGGCGCAGTATGAGACCATGCCTTCATTCCCAACGTTTGCAGCTTTTGTCAGCGGCAGCAGCTCAAATACCAAGCAGCTAGAGTAGATCATCATCGTAAGTCTTGCTATGATGCTGGCATTGTCTTCGCCTAGATCATGCTGGGTGCGCCACAGCCTCTGCAGAGAAATCAGTGGATAAGCTTTGCCACTGAGCAAGGCACGGACGGTGTAGACGATCTAATTACACAATTTTCTGGGAAATTTTAGGTGTTTTCACCCATGCAGCATCCCCAGATTCCATGTTTAGCGGTCGCCCGGCTCACTGCGTAGACATCCTATTGGGCACAAGCCATCCATCTCCATGTTTAGGTCCCAACACTTTTAATGTTTTGATACGATTTACGACGAACACAACAAGTTGCATTCGAATCACAGACGAGATCTGCCACACAGCGCGAATAGTCACACGATCTGTGCTTTCACCGCCTGGTGATCTATGAAACTCATCATCCCCTCCATCACTAAGCCACTGCACCCTTCACCAATCGCTCCAAAGGCAATTTCGGCCAGTGTGCTGTCGGAAACAGGACTTGCTGCCGGCAAAGGCCAAAACAAACGACCCGAGGCCACCGTGTCTACAACCTGCATTATTCTTGACGCGCTGTCTAAGCCAGGGCCTCGGCAACTAGCCTAGTCACGACAAGCTCATCATCCCCAGATTACACCATCTCCGTATTCGCGGCAAAAGGATTAGAATTAAATCAAGGCCTAGGTCTTCTCCCAAGAAAATTTTCCACGCCTTTCTTTTGCGATAAAGAAAGCGTCCGCATTGCGAGGCGCAAGTTCACCAATAACAGCTTCATCGCATAGGCAACGACTCTTAGAGGTCCTTCAAGCAACTTTAGAGTGGTCCCTAACGCGATCTGACCATTATCCGTTCTCCGCAGTGACTGAGCGGCCACTACTAGCCTTGGGCTTCGGTGTCAATTTTTGGTTGGAGGAGTCCTGTCACGCTTGAGCAGTCACCTGTTAGGCAATGACGCGCACGATCATCCTTGCAGGCGCTCCAGAAACCAATGGCCTTGATTGGAATGAAAAGTCGCTTTTGCCTGTCCAGCACTTGGAAGATGCGACCTCAAGGACTTCTTCACCGGCAAACTCGGATTCAGAGCTCTCGATAACAAACCCAGAGATTCCCAAATGGAGGAAACTTGAGATGGAGAGGTTGAGGATGCGACCTATGTTGCCTAAGCTGGATATAAGTTCACCAAACAATGTCGATATGGGCGAGCCGGCTGAGTTCTTGGAGACGGGTGAGCTGATGTCGCAGGAGTTGTTGCAGGAGTCGGCAGGGAGCGATGTCAGTGCTGAGGAGTCAAGGCCTTCACAAGATTCTAGCTCTAGAGAGTATGAACCAGAGAGCCAGGACTTGGCAGACTTTTATGACCATTCTTTCACCATACACGAGGCAGTTCCATCGTCGCAGGTTGATTCTCAGCAGTCAATAACGCCTGGTACACCAGTCTACGACAGCAGCGAGGAGATATTTTCAGAACAAGCTACGACGCCAGGAGGCATAATACGAACGTCATCACAACGCAGATTATCTCAAGCACCAAAGCCGAAGAGCCTGACTAACTTGTGCGATTTACCTGGCGCCAACTATCTCAGCACGATACACCCTCAGACGAAGACAGTCAATTTGATTGTTGGAATTATCTCCATCCAACCATCAAGGCTTGTCACTACTGGCGCTAAATTGGGGAGGCCGAGAAAAGTGGAACTAGTCGAGCTTCTCGTGGGCGACGACACCAAGACAGGATTCTGCATCAGTATGTGGCTGCCTCGAGAGATGCATGTGAACTGGAAAGATGGGGCACAGGAAAAGCCGGAAGGCTCACGTTCGGTGCTTCGCCGTTCGCTGAAGGCTGTTCAAATCAGAGATGTCGTGCTCATCCAAAACGTAGCTCTTAGTTCGTTCCGAGGCAAAGTCCATGGGCAGAGCTTAAGAGGTGATGTGACAAAGATCGACACGCTATTCAGGAAAAAAGTTGCCGATGATGAGCAAGGTGGCTGCTACACGGCGCAGAATTTGAGAATGGCAACTAGCAAGGATCAGCAAATTCTCAAAGTCAAGCGAGTAAGGGACTGGATGGCCGATTTCATTGGCGAAGCTCCCAATGCTAGTGCAGGAGGCAAGAAGAAGGGACGGAGGGCGAGACTGATGCCCGACGATACAGAAGGGTGATTTGCTCGATCTGGTTTGAGCGCTCTGGCTTTGACTTTCGCATGGCGTACTGCACCTGCATCATGTTGTAAACGGAGCTTGGAAGGTTGCATGTACTTGTACCATTACTATACCATGACTTACTAATACACCCAGCTGCAGCAATGCCCTGTCACGAAATTATGATAGCGAGGTCCAAATGGCGTTCTGAGTTCCGACAGGAAAGTACATATTGTTCTCCCGCTGTAATCGCTTAATCTGGTATACCTGACAAACACTTCTGATTCTTCGTGTGTTGTCCTTCTAGCTAGCTTCGAGAACCCATACCCCAAGCACGCCAGGGAACTTTCCGTGGGGCCGAAACGCGCGGCAGGAATGTCTCCTGCGCACGGGCGTCTGTCTAGCGACTGCCCAGACTTCTGCTCAATGTCGTCAAGCAAAACCGATTCTCCACATTTTGACCGTGATTGTTCTGATGCATATTCCTTGCATCTCTCGTGGCATTCACATGGCAACGGGGGGTGTGATTCCTGCATTACCATGTTTCAGCTTTTGCATGATCGGCGAGCCGGACATTGGACATTCATCCAACCAAAGCGACCATAGATGCATATTGCCGCCAATCTCGACGCCTATCACCAGGTTGGTCTCCTTAGTCTAGCGGCTCATGCAGCTCCCTTTCTGTCGCTCCCAAAACGGAAATCGAACAATGAGACGCGCCAAACAGCGAAGCTTTATAGAAGTTGTTTACATCTCCGAGCTGGGCTGGCATTCGGATTGCGAAGTCATCTAGATTCCTAGAAGAAAGTCCATGGACATCACATTCAAGCAGTACAAGCCCGGCCAGGCAGCCTATGCTCCGCGCCGAAAACGTACGGAGTGGGAGCACTGGAAAGGACTAATCACATCACTACACAATACTGGTGTCTCAAGGCAGAAGATGTGCGAGGTATTGTCAGAGCAGGGTTTCCCTGTTCAGCACGGCCAGCTTGTAAGAAAGTTGGCTAAATGGAATATGATGGCGCGTGACAGGTCGAATCCATCGCCTCAGCCTTCTACTTCGGCCAGTAGCGATGATGGCGACACTCTAACGGATGCCCATGTATCCACAGACGCCAATATCGAGCATAATACAGGAAAGGGGTCACAAGATCCTGCATCAAGCAACGTATGGATGGATGGCAGCTCAGCGCGCAGTCAGCAAGACTTTCGGAATACAGATCATGGGTCAGAAGGTGCAAATACCAGTACCGAGCTGTTTCCTTTCGACATTGGCGTTTGTGTCTTGTCAAACTACGAAGGTATTGAAGCTCAAGCACGAATATTGCAAAAGATGGAAGCTGCAGAGATTGACTTTCCTGAAGTTGAATGCTGCTGTGGTGATTTCTTCAAGGCACAATCCCCCTTCAAGCGCTGGCAGCCATTATATCAGATGCTCTTGGACAGAGATGAGGGCGGCCATTCGCTGCACTACGTCCGAGCATTGACACATCTATATCGTGGTTCGTCACCTTCCGAAGCAATGAGAGTAAAACTACAGAACTCGATCAGGTATTATTCAGTGCTCCTTGGGAGGCCAAAAGTCAGAAACGATGCCGCTTATGCTATTGCTCTTCAGTTAGCAGGCATATATGACGACTTGCAAAAGGAGGAGGAGAAAGCTGTTGCGCTAGTAACGAAGGAATTCTTTGAGGCTGGCTATCGTCTCGATGAACTGACATCAAAGTATTTGCTTGACAGTTATTCACACTTGTATCATGGGCTTCGCGACCTGTCGATGCTGGACCTTAAGCCCTCAGACGATCCTTGTGATCTTGTCGACAAAAGAGACCGGCACAGGCAACACATAGAGACACAGCTTCTGCAGGGTGACCATGTCGAGGAGATCAATTGTATGATTTACGACTGCCGCGATGTCATATTGAACCTGCGAAATCTGCTTGAAACCTCTCAGTACACGCAGACATTGACACCCTGGCCCTACCACGAAGGACATACTCATGCTCGAGCGCCCTTTGAGAGGAGAAATACCATCAAATTAGCTCAGCAGATCTCGTGGCTGCTCATTTCAAATGTTCAACGAATTTCATGGCCGGCGAGCTGGTTTCGCAGCATGGCGCTTGTATCGCTCATCTTCGACGCTATTGGTTTAATAGTTGCACAAGAATTTCACGAACTGGGTCGTACCCGTGAGGGTCTCCCTAACGACGACATTCCAACACGTCTAGCAGCTGCGACGAGCGCACTAAATGCGGAGGGCGCAGTATCAGCTACCAGAAAAGACGAACTTATGAACGTCAACCGGAAGTTGCTGCAGGCAATGTGGATTTGCGACCCCAACCATACACTTTTCGCTCCACAAGGTCTTCACATTGGACCGTGTCGAGCCAAGAAATGTTGGGACCTCCTAGGCCAGAGTGTAACTCAATTTGACAGGACTACTTCTATTGTAGCACCCACAGCTTTGCCACGAAGCCTTGAGCCTCAAACCTCGGACGACGTTTCTATGCTCAGCACCTCTACGAAAAGCAGTTTTCAGCGCTTTCGGAGGCTATCAGTACGGTTGAAGCATCGGACTAGTACAACCACAATGGGAAGTGCTCTCTCCAAGTGGTCTGGACACATGTCCATCGACAGCTTGACGCCAGAGAAGGTGTTCGGTGTTAGCTCGGAAATGTTGGGGCCTATGCTGCCAGTCGAGGAGCATAGGAGGCTGGATGAAGAGGCTTTCAGGGCAATGCAGAGCGTCAAAGTACGGTGACTAACAGATCATGATCATGTAATAATAGCTGATGAAGTTTTTAATGATATTAACGATTTGTCTCAGATATTACTACCGCCTCTCTAGATTCGTCTTTTGACAATGAATCCTTGGCTTACTTTGCATTCTGTTTGACCGAAAACCGCATCTGAACTGGCCTGTTGACCGTTCCTAGCGTCTCAGCGTCATACTATAGAGATCCAGGCCATTGAAAGTGGGCTATAGCCTGGCAAATCTCGCGAAATCTACGAGCTAAAAGCACTGAGTTGCCATTCTCTTAATGCTGAGCTTGACGAAACTTCCCCTTTTTCAGATAACGAGATTTCCGTGCAAGTGTTTCAAGGGATTGGAAGCACAGAGGTGCCAGGACCGACGCGCCTATTTGTGGACGGGTTGCGATCTGGCCCAAAGCTTAGTCCTGCAGGGAGTAGTCCACGGAGCAAGCGACAGGCTCGAGGCTTAAGTATATCCAAATGGACGAGCGTTGTCGAAAATGGCGCAGCCGAGGATGGCATGAAAGTTTTGAAGTACATCCAACAATTTGATCCACACTCGAATCAAACTCAATTATTCTGCCAACATCCTCATCGTCATTCCTCAGCACTTTTACAATACTGGACCACTAGCTTCCCTGACCTGCAGGAGATCCCGCTAAGATTGGCATGAATTAGCACTACACAGAGTATGGGAAGATGTGTATCTGCACGCGTATACTGTCATAGATAACAAACATCTCTGTAAAAGTCTTCCATGCCTTCCACGTGGACTGAAATGCTTGCTGTTGGACAGCATGCCAAATGTCGACGAACCTTCGAAAATTTTAAACTCCTCGCCTCGTACTGGAGGATGTGTCTGAAAATACCAATAAAAGACGACGACCCAGATTTCATTATCGAAGGGGTTCACACCGCAAGAGCGATAGTCCATCGATGGCTTTATACCGACCATTTTGATACTTGTGCTGACTTGCGAATGCTTATATTCCTTGCCTATCTTTCATATTTTTTGATTTAACTACTGGGGTGGCCTCTACCATCGCCTTTCGCGTCATGTATTGATGCCAATATTCGGGATTTTACCTGACCATTTTCAAGCTCGACTTGATGGTGGTCGTCGCATGAAGGTGGGCCTCTACACTATCCGAGGACGGAGCTACTATCTCAGGCTGTGGCTCTATCGTACGCTTGTCGCGCTGGCTAGATGAGACCCATGTGAATGTACTGTATCACTACAATCCAGCCGCACCTCTGTGTCGCTGAGGGTTTGAATACAGCCAATGGGGCAAGGGTGGTGGAGAGTTCCCAAAAAGGCAATCGAAACAGGCTCCACTAACCGCCTTAAGAAGTGCCAGAATATTGTGAACCTATTACATGACCTCTGCACAGAACATCGTACTGCTGAATGCTAATGGCAGCTCATACTGAATTTAATGATGGCACGAGCAAGCATAAGCTTCAAACAGTATCGACCTGGTCAGCCTCCATATGCTCCAAGAAGAGGCAAGTTTGAATGGGAGCAGCAAAAGGACTTAATCACAGCTTTATATGAAAATGGTGTCTCAAGACGGATCATACGTGAGAAGCTCGCGGAACAAGGTTTCACAGTGACACAAGGCCAACTTGTTCGGAAAATGATGTCGTGGGGACTGGCATATCCTGACAAGAAAGCAGAAGTTGACGGAGAATGCGGCACCGTGCCGATACAACCACAACTTGGCTCGGACATGGCCAAACTCAGTGACTCTCACCAGAGCCTTACGATATTGCCCTCAGCAGAGGGGCAAGAGCGGCAAGCAGACGTAGGCCAATCTCAGTCACCAAGTACCGCCAAGCCATATTCTGAAGCCATAGGTACGGAAGACGTTTGGGATACAGAAGCGACACAAGATGGAGAAGACTCGGAAATGACTGCGTTGCCAAACTGTAGGCAGTCTGGTGCGCAAGATCGACCTTCACTTCGCGAAAATTGCCACGTCCAACCGCATGATTCTGCTGCAGAAAACCCGAGTGACGTCCCTGAGCAAAGTTACCGTGTTCTGCAATTTGACGTGAGACACGATCTAATTGCCAAAATTATGGGCAGGCCTGTCGCGTCGACCTCTGAAAGCGATGTAATCTCCATTACCAGCAATGTTGCTACCGACAGCGATTCGATCCGATCTCGGACTCATACGCGGCCGCCGCGTTGCTGCCACGGCATACTTGATTGGCTTCAACGAGATCTGATACTTCGGCTTCAGTGTACTGCCGGTTAGGGATGTAATCCTAAGTGTGGAAGTGGCTTGCGGCTCAAACATGCAATTGCACTAATGTTTCGCTGCTGGATCAATGAACCCCAAGGAAGCATTATAACTGCTGTCGAGTCAACACTGCGTCTTTACCGGAGATGTCTCGAACGGCACGAGGTGGTCAATAAAGTTTCGTTCTGGGTCGCGTTGATTTTAGTAGAAATACATGATCAGTGGGCCTCAGGGTACATGCAGGGTCTTGTCGAAGATTTTCTGCCGCCGGTGCTCGCTTATCAGAGAGTTCATAAGTTCGAAACCAAGACCACGGCGGTCGGCCTACCCAGAGGTCTGTGGGATCTGTACCAGATCAATTGCAGCATCTTGACGCAGCCATACGCGGATAAGCGGGGACTGAGCTCTTTCTTCGAAAACATTGGCAATGTTGCCGAGAGACTGCGAGCGATCAGGAGTTGTGATGAACGCCACCAGCACTCACATCTTCATGAATGTTTCGAAGTGTTGACACCGCACGGGCTGGCGTCGGAGGTGTCTCTAATCCTCGCGGGACTACCTGTGGATCTTACAGATATGACTCGAGAAGGGTTTGCTTTGATAATTGCGACTTTCCTTAAAGACCAACAAATCGTTGAGTCCAGCCGACTGGACGCCTCGTTCGCACTTGAAGGTCACCTTAAGAGTCTGGCTACCTGCCTTTTCGGTTATGTTGACGAAACAGCCAAGTCAACGGGATTGCAGCAGGTCAAGCCATGGTGGTGGCAAGGGCAAAAGCTAGACTTTCATAGGACGTGTAGGGCGCTATGTTGGCTGTATAGGTATCAAGCGTCTGCAGGATTGCCACGAGCAGCAGACAGTCTAGCATGGCTTGATCAGTCCTTAACAGATTTCGACCAGGTACGGAAAAACCGCATACTGCCAGCTCTAGGAAAAGGACCATCGTTCTTCCGCCGACGACCTTCTTTGAGCCAGATGCATGCCAAAGCTGATGAACGGGACGAAGACTCGATGCTCACCTTATCGTCCAACAGTAGCTTTAACCGCTTCAGGTCTCTAGCGATCAGGCTCCAGAACAATGGCAGCAAGTCATCCTTTGGCGGTAATATCTCGCGATGGTCAGGCTATATGTCAGTAGACAGCTGGAAGTTGGAGAAGGTATTAGATGTTGCTGAAGAGGAGCCAGCAGAGGCAGGGTCGAACAACGTTTAATGATTTCCACTTCAAGATGAATGTGCTCACTGGTGCATCCAGATCTTTGAGACGCATCAAAGTCCTTTCAAGATAAATTTTGTCGCACAAAAAGAATGCAACGCCCGGCTTGGTGGGCTGTGATCTACCTGTTCAGCCTCGAAAGCCGTTCGACGCAAGTTCAGCCTCCTGATGGTATCTTACATGTCTTCATAAACACTTCAACGCCGCCTGCGCCAATTCGCGTCGAAACGCCGTGCGTGTGCAGCCCTCGCCCAGAACATTTTCAGATGCGAAGGGTCTGGTGAGAACTACAACGTTGAGGAACAACGAGTTGTGCCAAGCTTTCCGTAATAGCACGGACGAGCCACCTGAGGCTCGGTGGCGAAGGCTAAATTTGACCCGTGGCTTGCGCATGGGACTTCCGCTTCAGGAGGAAGGATCTTTGTGTTTCATTTATTGACGGTAACGCAAAATCACTTGCTTGCATGCAACTGCGCATCACCACGAGGATGCAGTGACGACGTCGTAGCGAAGAGAGATACCTATTCTGTTTCATTCATCCTGTCAATGTAGCTACATGATCAGTTAAGAGAGCAGTGCAACGAGTATGCCTTCTCTGCATCTACAAAAAGGGGAATAAACTAGGAGAAGGGAGGCGCGGACAACCAAATTTGAATATATCGCTCACCACGTGGACAGTCGGAATATTGACTGATTCGGACATGTTCCCTTCTAACCAATCTTGATTAAATTGGGTTTCAGGTTCTTAAGCTTCTGGATGGATTTCGGGGCTTGATTGGAGCACATGCGGAAGCACCCCGACCCTGCAGAGCCTCGATTTGACCTGCAGCATATGGTCCTAAGGATGGGAGCTATTGTTATCGATAAAAAAAAGGGAATAATTCGTGTGTCAGACGCGGGTATCACTGAATACCGAGAAGTAGCACTTGCCGCACCCGGCGTACATGTAACATCGTACGTACCGCAAACATAGAGTCGGAATGTGGTAAATGACGAATGACTTTCACAATTTGAACAAGTTGTCTATGCCTTCCCCCCTCCCCTGGAACGATTTTGTATTTATTTACAACGCAAGTCTACACGAATTTGCCTTTGCGCTCTTTAACCTCAGACGCCATACTCGTTCGACGTTGTTGACCTCGTTGTCGGAACCTCTCCGCTGAGACCAGTATACACTCGCTTAGACCCGGTCCATTGATTCTTCCCTTCTTGACCGCCTTTGTCAAGTACACCGCGTCGAAGAAATACTTGACTTCTCGCGCATTTTACCTTAAAGGCAGGAGCAAGTACAGATAGACAAGATTTCAATATGAAGGGTAAGCTCAAGTGTGGTCCTGGTGCGAGAGATATGCTAAAACCACTTCAGCCATTATTCTGTATGATTACCTCTCACTTGCACGGCGCAATGCAGAATGCTAATACTTTCCAGCGTCGGTGGCTTCGGCACTCGACTGCGACCGCTCACCCTAACCCTCCCCAAACCTCTCGTCGAGTTCGGCAATCAGCCCATGATTTACCATCAAATTGAAGCCCTCGCCTCCGCTGGTGTTACAGACATCGTGCTCGCAGTCAATTACAGGCCAGAGATTATGACCAAGGCCTTAGAGAAATACGAGAAGCAATTCAATGTCAAGATCACATTCTCTGTGGAAACGGAACCTTTAGGCACTGCCGGTCCTCTGAAGCTCGCAGAGAAGGTTCTGGGTAAGGACGACAGCCCATTCTTCGTACTCAACAGTGATGTGATATGCGAATATCCATTCCAAAAGCTACTGGAGTTTCACAAACAGCACGGCGATGAAGGCACAATCGTCGTCACCAAGGTCGAGGAACCCTCGAAATACGGTGTCATCGTACACAAACCCAACCATCCGTCTCGGATTGACCGGTTCGTCGAGAAGCCAGTTGAGTTTGTTGGTAATCGAATCAATGCTGGTATCTACATTCTCAAACCCAGCGTACTCAAAAGAATAGAACTCAGACCTACATCCATCGAACAAGAGACTTTCCCTGCGATTGTGAAGGACGGTCAGCTCCACTCCTTCGATCTTGAGGGGTTCTGGATGGACGTAGGTCAGCCGAAAGACTTTCTGTCGGGTACGTGCCTCTATCTCTCCAGCTTGAATAAACGCAACCCCAAGGCCCTCGTACCGTCGTCAGAGCACTTCGTTTTTGGTGGAAATGTCATGGTCCATCCATCGGCGAAGATTGGCAAGAATTGCAGAATTGGCCCTAACGTCACTATCGGCCCCAACGTTGTGATTGGTGATGGCGTCAGAATTCAGAGGTCTGTGATCCTCGAGAACAGCAAAGTCAAGGATCATGCCTGGGTCAAGAGCACCATCTGCGGGTGGAACAGCAGCATTGGTAGATGGGCTCGATTAGAGAACGTCACTGTACTTGGTGATGATGTGAACATTGGTGATGAAGTCTATGTCAACGGTGGCTCTGTGCTGCCACATAAGAGCATTAAGCAAAACGTCGAGGGTGAGAAAGCAGACATCGCATGCATAGAGAAACTTGCTAACATGTATCATAGTCCCTTCAATCATCATGTAAAGCTGCCACGGCGTAAGTGTGATGATATACGCCTCTTGCGATCTTCTCGTTCATCATGTACAGTATATGGCGCTACGAATCTTCATTTCAGGCGCAGGTAGACAACATTGGAGTAAAAGTGCTTGAGAGCTTTGCATTCCAATTGAGCTCCTAGGCAAGACCTCGGCCGGCATAAAAGATGGGCTGATAGAGCATAATAGATCCGAGTGAGCATGTCTGGCATCTGTGGGTTTTGTTTAGATATCGAGCGGCTAGCTCAGTTTGGCCAATAGCCATTACGCAATGAAAAGGAATGCGTCCTCTGCTCTACCAGCCGGAACAAAGGACGAGAATCAACGCCTTGGGCCTTGTCTTTGCTTGTACAGTCGGGTGCAATTGCGGCGTCACTCTAGGTGCACGTTCTTTCTCATGAAGAGCACGGGATAGGATCCACTACCATTTAAGCTTTACTTTTAGTGGTTAGATGCGGTGGAGTAAGTCTGCCCAATAGTTCACCATGCGCTAGACCTTCCGTAATCTTCTTTATCGTTGTACGTTTTCCCTCACCCTCGCATGCTCTGCTTCTTCTGATTGGGTTAATCTTAGCACCACCGAAACAACCAGCTGAAGGCAGCCGATTAGGCGATGCGCCATTGGAATGTGGTATGCGCAGATGCTGATGAGGCTGACCGAACATGCTGCTGCGCTGCCTGCTCTGGCTGCCCTTCCACTGAGTGTGATGGATGCTCCTTCGAATAACATACGCAGCTGATTTATTCCTGTCGCAACCGTACACTATCCTCCATATGAAACAATCCTGAGCCTGCTGGGTTCTACCGTCGCAATCTAAGTTTGCCTGAGACACTGCGTGTCCCACAGAGCTCGCAATGTTCTGATGGCATCCCCACTTCGTCCTCAGAGCCGTGACGACTTCGAGATTGCCCTTATCTGCGCCCTGCCTATTGAACGTAATGCCGTCGAAGCGCTGTTAGACGAGGAGTACGAGACCGATGGCTTTTCATATGGCAAGGCGGCTGGGGACCCTAATGCCTATACCACGGGACGGCTGGGTAAGCAAGATGTGGTTCTGGCGTACATGCCTGGTATGGGTGTGATCAGTGCAGCCGCGGTCGCGGCCAGTCTCCGCTCCAGCTTCAAAAGCATTAGGGTTGGCATCGTCGTTGGTATCTGTGGCGGCGTTCCGACAGCGGCCGGCGGAGTGGACGTTCTCCTAGGCGATGTCATCATCAGCACATCGGTGGTTCAGATCGACTTCGGCCGGCAGTACCCCAACAAGTTCATCAGGAAGAAGGAGGTAGAAGATATTCTCGGCCGAGCGAACCCGGAGATTCGGGCTCTCGTCGGGAGGGCAGAAGGCTACCTGGTTCGAAGACGACTTAAGGACAAAACCAGCCTTTATTCTACCCAGATCTGTGCCAAGGATGGATTCTCTACGTCGGCCTATCCTGGACCGGCGAACGATATACTATATCCAGCAGATTATCGGCATAAGCACCAAACAAAGAGCTCCTGTATCTGTGACGCCTATAAGGATCAGGATGACGACGTGTGTAACTCTGCACTTAAGAGCACTTGTGAGGATCTTGGCTGCGATTATACCCTGTCCTTATCAGCGAAGCGCCATCGTATTCAAATAGCGATGGGTTTCGCACCGGATGGAACCGCCTCGACGACTAAAGCAATCCAAGAAGCGCGAAAGCCGTCTATTCATTTTGGTCGGATGGCATGTGGTAACCAAGTGATGAAGAGTGGGCAGCACCGAGATTGGATTGCCGCAGAGGAGCATGTGATCGGGTTTGAGATGGAGAGCGCCGGTACATGGGACTACGTGCCTACGATTGTGATTAAGGGTGTATGCGACTACGCCGACAGTCATAAAAACAAGCAGTGGCAAGAATATGCGGCGGCTACGGCAGCGGCCTGTACGAAGGCCTTCTTGGAAGAATGGAGGATGGTGGACAGGTCGATTGCAGGTAAATAAAGAATACATTCATACCCTTCACTGGACCGAACGACGAGTATAGGAGACGATAATCGAGACTGACATCGATCATATTAAAGTTCAGTTCAAGTTGCTTTTTAGAGAACAAGACTAATAGCATTTTGTCTTTCTAGATCGACCAGCGAGACCACCGTGCCCTTCGTCCTTGATCCCTTTCCGCCGTGACCGTGATTTTGTCAAGCGTGACGTCCTCAACGATGTCTGGCAACGAGCCTGCGAACCGGCGGCGCGTATTGGACTAGTAGGGCTCGGCGGAGTAGGGTAAGACATCCTGCGACGAATCCTTAGTGCAGCAGCTAAGAGACACGAAAGGAAAACACAACTGGCAATCGAATATGTCTACCGACGTCAAGAAGCCCATCCCAAGCCGTGGGTGTTCTGGGTCCACGCGAGCAGTGCGGCCCGATTTGAAGAGAGCTACAAGATGATCGCGGAGCGGCTGCGGTTGGCCGGATGGAACGAACCGAAAGCGGATATCTTGGGTATGGTCTACGGTTGGTTGTCAGATCAGAACAACGGTCGATGGGCGATGGTGGTAGACAATGCGGACAGTCGCGACGTGATATTCGGGCCGCGGAATGGCGGAACCACGACGCAAACAGCACTCTCAGCACCGTCAGCGCCCGTGTCGTCGGCAAGCCATTCGTTGTCAGATTATCTTCCCACATCCGCCAACGGGTCGATCGTGATTACCTCCCGCAGTCGAGAGGTTGTCGAGGGACTGATCGAATACACTGAAGACATCTTCGATGTGGAACCAATGGCTATAGAGGAGGCGGTGACTCTTCTCACGACGAAGCTCAAGAGACAAGAGCGAGGTACAACTCATGGCGACTTGGTCAGCTTGGTACAACATTTAGATTGTATGCCGCTCGCTATCTCTCAGGCAGCGGCGTACATTAATCAACGCACTCCTCGCATGACAGTGGCTAAGTATCTCGAAGGCCTTAAGAGGAGTGATATAGATCGGGCAAGGCTATTAGAGCAGGACATTCGGGATCCCCGCCGAGACGGGCAGGCTTCCAACTCAATCATCACCACATGGCATGTCTCGTTCGAACACATCCGGCAGACCCGTGATTCGACGGCGCGGCTCCTGGCACTCATGAGCCTCTTCGATCGTGAAGCCATTCCCGATTATCTCCTTTGGGGGCGGTATTTCAAGGAGGACGCTAAGAGAGAGGGAAGGAATAGCGACTCGCGGCGTCCAAAAGGACATACAGAACCGTTTGCGAGGAGCAGGCAGTCGGAATCGGCAAGTATTCCTGAACAGAACATGGGGCATGACAAGGATCAGAATAACTTTGAAGAGGATATTAAGAACTTGAGAGCTTACAGCCTGATCAGTGTCGGGGCGAGCGACAACGTCTTTGATATGCATCGGCTGGTGCAGTTTGCGACGAAGAAATGGCTCGAGATCCATGGTGAGCTGCCACGATGGCAGGGACGATATGTCAGCATTTTGGACGAGGCTTTTCCGACGGGCGACCATGCCCATTGGCCCACGTGCCAGGGGTTGTTCCCCCACGTCGAAGCAATGCTGGCGTACAGGGTGACGAGCAAGGATTATCTCAGGAGTTGGGCGGCCGTCCTGTATCGAGGAGCGTGGTATGCTTTGCAGAGTGGACGGTGCGGGGTGGCGGAGGAGATGGCACGAGCGAGCTTGGAAGTTCGAGAGAAAGTATTCGGTCCCGATCATATTGAGACTTTACATAGTGTACACATGCTGGCATCGGTGCTGCAAGGTCAAGGGAAGTACGAGCAGGCGGAAGAGATGCAGCGGCGGGCGTTGACGGGGAGGGAGAAGGTGCTAGGGGTGGATCATCCCGACACATTAACGAGCGTAAGCAACCTGGCATCGGTGCTGCAAGATCAAGGGAAGTACGAGCAGGCGGAAGAGATGCAGCGGCGGGCGTTGACGGGGAGTGAGAAGGTGCTAGGGGTGGATCATCCCAACATATTAGCGAGCGTACACAACCTAGCGTTGGTGCTGGAAGATCAAGGGAAGTACGAGCAGGCGGAAGAGATGCAGCGGCGGGCGTTGACGGGGAGGGAGAAGGTGCTGGGGGTGGATCATCCCCACACATTAGCGAGCGTACATAACCTAGCATCGGTGCTGGAAGATCAAGGGAAGTACGAGCAGGCGGAAGAGATGCAGCGGCGGGCGTTGATGGGGAGTGAGAAGGTGCTAGGGGTGGATCATCCCAACACATTGACGAGCGTGTACCGTCTTGCAGGTTTGCTCGAAGCAAAGGAGAACTTTCAGGATGCTATCGTGTTGTACCAACGTGCGATGGATGGCTATAGAAGGGTCCTCGGAACGTATCATCCGAGAACGACGGCGTGTGAAGGAGATTTGTTGTCGCTGTTAAGGAGGGTAAAGCAGCCACCTTCCGGATTCAATCCTTCCATGCAAATCGGGCAGCCCTAACGTAGATAGGCGATTTTGTTACTGTAAGATACTGTAGGAGAAGGCGCTAGGATGCAAGTGACCGACTCTCTCTGCATTGCAGATCTTCCCTTGGCTTTTCGAGAAGCTGCCTCCATTGTGTGAGCCGGAACGTCTCTTTACCGGTTTTTGCCGGCGATATCTCTCGCTGCGTCATGTTCATATCGGCCACCGAAGCTGAAAGAGGAGTTGTCGGGGTCAAGGTTCCCGAGCTCTGCAATGCAGCATGATATGAAGCTAACAGAAAACGAGCGCGAAGACCGGGTGTGCTATTGTCAATAAACACAATACTGTTTTCCCTTCTTGCTCGATTGTAAGAGAGAAACACCCCTTTTCCTGTCGGCAGTTGCGGTTACTTCCAAGATCAAGTTATCGGACAACACGATCTGAAGGCCGCATCATAGGTGAACGCTGCTCTAGCTTGTTGCAGAATATCAGTGCAAATGATTCAGGTCAAGTTCGAAGCCGAGTTCTTGCAGCCGCAATTTTTCCCCAAATCTTCCATTGCGTATAGAGAGCTGGAGTTCATTTTGAATACAACAGCAATCGATATAGAATGCCATTACCTGGAAATCCGTAGACGCGCCTATACACCAAATGTGGCGGGTTTCGGCCTAAAATCTTGCCTATTAGGATCCGAGGATGAAGCCATCCGAGCTTGATCAGATCAACCACTGTTTCGCATTGCAAGTCGTGCTTTTATGCGGTACCGTAAAATTAGTATGAAGAGGTGCACGCGCGAGAACCTACAGTATTGGTCGGTGTACAAGCGCAAGAACCTTACCTTTGACAAGAAAACCGTCAAGCGTGGTGGAGTCAGATTGTGCGCACTCGAGTAATTTCTGTGCACGAAAGGTAACACCGCAATTGCACCAGACTGTACAATGGTGCAGGCATAAATTTTATGGGGCTTTGATATCGTCTCATCTTCGATACAGTGTACGATGAACTATTGACAACAGAGCAGTAGGATCGGGTATGTAGGTGCCATAAAACCATAACAGTCACTCTACAACAGCATTTGACTTACCACCATGAACTCCTGTTTTCCGTTACAGTAAGCCCGAGCACACCGGGATCACAAGCCTCACGATCACGCGACACGATGGGCGTTCCAGAAGTCACATCCTTGGCACTCCAATATTCGTGCCCTTTTGCACCTGAATCTTTTCTAATGATGCAAGTCTCAGGTCTTTCGAAACCCACTTAAGTACTCAGCAGCGTCCCAGTGTCTCGCATCCTACGATGAAGACACAACGCGGCATTTGAGCAACGTGCGATTCGGAACAGACGGGATGTGCGGAAGCTGCATCGCAGGACAAATCATATGGCAAGGCGCGACAGGATCCGGAACGAAGCGTGATGGACGATTGAAGGAGTAGTCGAGACAGTATGAAATTCACCGACGTACACCGGGCAGGGCGGCAGACAAATTGCAGAAAGCGCGTGCAGGGCAATATAGGGCGCTCGGAAAGCCTGGACGACGACGACTACTGATAACCCGTGGCTTTCGGTTGTTCTGTTCGGGCAAGCCTGGTATAGTTCCCTCGTACGGCTTGTGTAAGGAAATGAGGGGGTGAGCGCGTATCGAGGGCTTTGGAAGAGGTCGCACGAACGAACGGCTTTCGAAAGCTCTGGGTGCTACGCGTAATGCAGATTGGAACGTGAAGATCGTTCTGGCAATGTCCAAGTTGCGAGGAATCACCACGTCGTAGCTCTGTCCGACGTCTTGGTCTGGGGAGGACAGTGAGTCTCTGGCGGACTACTACTAATTAGGTCGGCGCCCTTCGTGTGGCGTTTTACTGGATGTTATGCTTACCGTAAATAAGCAGGAAGGCTGGTTTAAAGGGTTCATATAAAAATCGGCACTTTTGGTCGGTAAGTTTTCAAAAGACACGTGATGCCAAACTCATTTCAGCGTCTCGCCTCTTGAACTCTAGAATAGCACTACCAGCAGCATCTCAAGCAGTCGGATCCTCACCGCCGGCCAACTCAAATAACACCGCCGTAGCGCAAAAGCCCGCACGGTTGACGCTCCAGGGCAGCAAGTTGTTCCCATTGTAGCTCACCATGAATTCACTTGCCTTCGTGTTGAATGCCCATAGGTAGATGTTGCTGCACTGTCCACTAATATCCACCATCCTCTCCTGACATGTCTCAGTGCCCAGACAGATGGGCGTGTTGTAGTTCTCGAAGAAGTTGTACAGTCCGGATCCGTAGATGTAGATATCACTGCTGTTGACGAAGCGCGCGCCCCAAGTCCGCGCACAGTTTGCTTGTTCGCAGTCCTCGAATGTCGGGTCGCTCCATTTCTCTTGGGGCTCGAACGGAATGAGAGCGTTGGGATTGCCCTGGTAGTAAGCGGTCTCTGTCTGGATCACGCCGGCGAATGTGTTCCGGCTATTTGCCCACTGATAGTTGTACAATGTGTTGTGTTCCGCGGACGTTCCGTAAAACCAGTTCGGCCCATCTCCTTCAATGAGGAACCCACGGCCGTTGTAGATAGTGGTCTGCGGACTTTTACCAATATCGAGCTCATGATCGGAAACCCAGCCCCAGATGTTCTCGAAGTAGCCGTTGGCCTCGGGTGTGACGTGAAGCAACAGGAATGTAGCCGTGCACTCTCGGACTTTGTCTGTGACTTCGCTGACAGGGATATCTGGAGTTTTTGCGCATCGATCGACTTGAAGGTCTGTGCCTGCACTCGAGCCGATTCGGAAGTGAGTATCCCACATGCCAGCGCTGCCTTGAGTCGAGGCACGGACGTTCCATTCGACAACTACCATACCGGGCGTTGGGCCTCGAGTCTCCCACATGAGGTCTGAGATCTCAACGTTGCCAGATTCGCCAGGATTGCCAATGCGCCAGAGAGGTCGTGGATTGGACTCATCCTGGAAGTTGTTGCCTGTGCCCATGACGATGGAGTAAAGCTCGCCAACAATGCGAATGTTAGATGGGACGTTGATGGTATCGGTAACTATGTAGGCGCCCTTGTCGAAATAGCAGACTTGGTTGTTGGCGGAGCAAGCGTCTAGAAAAGACTGCATGGCAGTGGTATCATCTGCTCCTGGTTAGAGCGAAGGTTGTTACATCGGTAAATTTTGCTTACCTGTTTGTCCATCACCCCTTAAGCCAGCAACAAGGGCGCTCGAGAATCCGCTAAGTGGCACATCCTCATACTGAGGCTTCGAGCGCGTATACCACTTGCCATTTCCATCTACCAAACTCGCTGGTCTCTCGATCGGCGCAAGCGTCCTCTGGATAGTCACTTCCTGCGCGGTGTATTGTTGCTCGGTGCTGTTGCCAAACGAGCAGGTAGTTCCATTGAAGGACTGACCATCCAAGCTCTGCGCAGCAGTTGTCCAAGCATTGCCTTGCGCAAAGAGATCAACCTTCTGATTGCCAGGCAGTATCGTTCTCGCCGACGTGCCACCTGCAGCTGCAATAGCTTGGCTTGAGCCTGTAAAGTCTACGTTCTCGAGAACTAAAGATCCCGCGCTCTGGGGCGAGCTGTAACCCGGCGCATACGGTGTGAGGATGCCCTGAGTGGCAGAGATAGAGCTGTCCAAGATGATAATAGATCCAACAGCTTGATTGGCGGCGCCGCCAGAACTCATGTCGAGACCAACATCACAGCCTGTGATCTGGAGATCCATGAACAACCACACCCAGTCGAAGACCATCTGAATAGCGGTTCCTGAATTGCTGATTTGCAAGTTTCTGCTCGTGAATTGCTGCGATCCGAGCGTCGCACCGATCTGGCCACCCTCGATGAAAATGTCAGACATGAATCCGCCAGAGCCGTTTTCAGAAAAGATACCCTGCTGCTTGTTGCCTGAATCACTCTTCGGTCTCATTCTGATGCGAATGTTATTGAGATGGGTTGCTTGCGCGACCTGCCAGTGAATGGCCGTGGCAAACAAAGGAGCTTCCGTCATGTCAATGACCACGTTTCTTAGTTGCCGGAAGAAGTTATTTTGGTTGGCGTACCACTGAGCGCCGGAACCAGCAGGTATGTAGATGTCGGAGTCAAAAACAGCTAATCCAATATCATTCGTGTAACCTGGATCGACTTTGATTGTAGGTGGGTCGACTGCATCGCCCACTATTTGCGTTGCATACCACATGACCAGTGGTTTCTTGACTCTGTAGGTACCTGGTGGAATGTAGACAAGGGCAGGGGTGATTGTCGATGAGTCGCAGTAGCTGCCTTGTTCGACATCGCCTCCGCCGCATCTTGTGCCTGGAGTCTCAATAGCCTCCCTAATGCAATTGGTGGCGTCTTCAACTCCCGTACCTGTTGCAACACTGTTAGTGCCATGTATATGAATCAAATCGAGCCTACTTGCTGTCGCAACCAAAGTCTAGCACATTTCGAAATGCCGGGTAATTCTGGTCCGGCTGAAACGCGACTTTGCCAATGTGATTGTACTGCCCGAGCCACCAATTTGATTGCGCTGCCGCAAGAGACAGCGTGCTGAGGGCCAGGGACAGCCAGAGGGACGGTCTAGGACGAGGCATCGTCATCTTAAGTTGTCGAGGACAAATTCGACAACCACATTGATCCGGTCAACAACTGTGAAAGTTGGGAATCGACGCGTGAAATGTGCCGATGAGGCTCCTATTGTGGCATGTGCTTCAGTGAGGTATGTGACCCACATCATGATTTCCATCGGATCATCGTGGTATGTGCTGAGGAATGTGACCCTTTGAAGACAAAGTGATTTTCCAGGGTTTCTAGGTTGTGTGGGATTTAATGTGAGCGAGAAGTTCGGCGAGATTTGTCTGTCCGCGTCCATCAGCAGTCAACATGAAGTCGTTCGGTGTCCTCACCTTCTTAGTTCACTTGGCGGTGATGTCGCAGCTGGTGTCTGCAGCTCAATTGAGACAACGTCAGAACGAAAAGCAAACAGAGAAAATGTGACTTGACCAAAGGGAAAGAAGAGCTGTCGCTGACATGCATGGCAGATGCCTCGAAAACCAGTACTCTTGCAACAAGTTCTGCTGTGCAGCCGAGTGTGATCCAAATGGGAACTGTCCAGAGGACGTGCTGACGAAGATGGGCTTTGCAGTATTTGGCCAGATTGTCGCGCGCGAGTGAGCGGAGACTGCCAGGAAAATTTTGCAAACGTCACACCGGCATTGTTGTGAACCATATGAAGATCAAATAGGTGCATTTCTCCGGAGAAGGAAGCGACTGTAAGCAGACATACCTCTGGCAGAAACACATAGAAAAAGATGAGCCTAGAACCTGAATTTGTGAGGAGCAACGGTGGTTGGCCAAGATGTCATTATCTGCTAGTATCTCACACAACGCCTTGCTTCTACCAATGATTGTCTTAGTAGGCTGATGCGATGGAAGTTCTTGAGCTGGCTTTCGGACATGCCACGCAAGGAGCACTTAGTCGCCATAGGCTCGTTTGATCTCGTCCTTGTACTTCTCTTGGATCTTCTTCCTTTGCAGCTTCTGAGCAGGAGTCAAGAGTCCCTAAAGTTATTAGTATCTATTTAATCGCTGACAGGACGTCAACTTACATTCTCGGGAGTCCATTCCTCTTCGACAAGCACAAGACCGTCAATGATCTCAATGCCTGCCAGACCGCCTTCTCGGCCCTGCTTTTGCACTTCTTTGAGGGCAAGATCGTTGACCTTCTTGTCATGGACCATCTCTTCCAGCGAGCCAGATTTGGCGCCGTTCGAAGAGGCTAGCTTTTGTAGCGCAGCTTCGACTGGAACAACAATAGCGACTGGCTTGGCCTTATCTTGCTGGGCATACACGCAGATTCTACCCACAATTGGGCATGACAAGTACGTTGACTCCAGTTTCTCGAGAGCAATATATTCACCGTTTAGCGTTTTGACCAAGTTCTTCTTTCGGTCGATGATTGCAAGGTGACCGTTCTTGTCAAATTGACCAATATCACCTGTCATGAACCATCCATCTTCGGTAATGGCGGATTTGGTTTCCTCTTCATTGTCCCAGTAGCCCTCGGTGACGGCATCACCTTTTATCCAGATTTCGCCCTGAGGTGGGTGGTTTGTGGAATAGTAGCCGGCATCAGGGAAATCGACCAGTTTCACTTCGACGCAACCGGGAATATCACCAAGTGTATAGGGATTCCATTCGAGAGGATCTTGAATGGCGCCCATTGCACAGGTCTCAGTCAAGCCGTACCCTTGAATCATTGGTGTGATTGCGTAGGAGATAAACTTGCAGGTATCTGTGGATATTGGCCCACCACCATTAAAGGCGATTCGAAGACGACCGCCAGTGGCGTCCTTGAGCTTCTTGAAGACGACCGAGTCAAGGACTCCAGCACCGGGTAGGCCAGCGCTCAACAAGGTCTGCTTCATGGCCATGGCACCCCAGAACATGTTCTTGACAACAAAAGAACCCGAGTTGACCTTGGCAATAATGCCTTTCTTGACGCTTTCCCACACCGCAGGTACGCCAATCAAAATGGTCGGCCGGAACTCTCTAATGTCGCCCTTGCAGTTTCTGACGGAAGAGTCAGATAATGTCTTTGGATTGCCGTAACCCATGGTAGCGCCCCAGAACATGGTGACATTCTCGAACATGTATTCGAAGATGTGAGACTGAGGCAGGTATGTCAGATTGGCATCAGCAGGTGAAATGAAGGGGGCCACAACGGACTGCACACCAGCCATGGCTGCGACGACCGCCTTGTGCTTGATTGTAACTCCCTTCGGTGGCCCGGTGGAACCAGAGGTGTACATGATGCATGCCAAGTCGTCTGGAGAGGGCGGCACCGGATCAACAGGGTTGTCTTTTCCATTCTTGACAAGCTCATCGAAGTTGATAATTGTCAGGTCGCTGTTGGCTTCCTTGAGCTTGTCGATATCAGCTTGTTTTGCTTCGGGTAGAGTGTTGTAGATGACGTATTTAATCGCTGGCGCGTCTTTAATGACTTTTGTAAGGACACCGAATAGGTTGGGATCGAGGAAGATAGCCTTGGAGCCAGTCTGCATCAGCGAATGCCTGAGACCCTCTTCACCCAACGAATCATACGCAGTCACTATAGGAATTGATTGAGCTGAAGCAGCATGCGACATGGCTAGCCAGTGCGCACTATAACTCCATCAGTGTCTGCTGCAGTTACGAGGACAACTTACAACTCACCTTGTGGCTCCATAGAGGTGCATCTTGTCGTCCTTCTGCAAGCCCAAGTGTCGCAGACCTGAAGCAGCCGCCAGCGCCATCTGTTCGTACTCAACAAAGCTCATATACTCATAGCCAGACAGCTCGAAGTAGGTCCATTTCTTGTCAACTTCCTGCTCCTTGCCATCAACGATCTTCTTGACCTTCTTGTTCTCAACATGAGTCTTGATGATCTTTCGGCTACCAATGGCTTTTGCATTGCCATACTTTGCAGCAGCTCTGCGGAAGTTCTCGTAGATTGTACTGACGTCTGCCGACGGTTTTAGAATGAGCTGGTCTTTGGCGTGCCTATTGCGCCGCGGTACTGTCTCGCCCTTCTTCTTCTCGTAGCCTGGAGCCTCGACTGTAAAGGGACCCTTCCGATACATAAACGGCTGTACCGTGCCGCTAATTCTCTTCTCGTTCTTCAAAGCATCTTCAGCGTTGGCCATGACGGCGATGAGGCGCTATTGCGCGGGCAGAATGCGTTGAGGGGACGAAGCTTGGGTATTACAACACAGAAGGTGATACGTTACTGTATGGCAGGCACGAGCATGTTCCGATGGAAAGAGGATCGTAGAATTGATTAAATGACGATGTGAGCTGACCAGCCAGGCAACATGATCGGAGGGGCTTATAGAGGTCGTGTCACGACCTGCTTCAGAGAGGGCAGGAGGTGCTGCATGGGGCTGTGGCTGCCTTGCTATCGCGCTCAACAGTCTAGCGTTACTTGGCGCCACTCCGCATCTTCCAACAGCTCCTCGTGACTTCATCATCCCCATTCTCAACCACCAATCACTATCAAGCACAAGAGCAACCATACGTCTCGGCCCTGGCTGGGCATTTAGCAATCCTCGGAAGCGAAACTTCCTCGCCCGCTTTTCATGCGGTGTAAGTTGCCACGCGTCGACTATTCCTCCATCACGGCGCACCAATTTGGCATTATAGAAAACGTCTTAGAGAACACGGGCACGGGCGGAGATGACGCCGCTATTGCCACGTTCTCTCGAGGATAGGCTCGATCTCATCGGATCCGAGATATTGGATGTTGACGAAGGTTCGTTCTTTTTCTGGTTGCTGCCTCATTTGTAGTAATCTCATTCGTTTCTCTTGTACTCAGAAACCTACGATCTGTTCAGTCGTGACCTTCCACAGAGTAACCTTGGTATGATTGATGATAAAGCAGCCACCTTGCAAGTTGAAGTGGCAGGTGATCAATACGAGATACGGCAGTCCCCTGGTCTGCTCACCTCGTCAAATGCTGAAGGGACGACCGGTGCTGCTTTATGGAAGGTCTCTCCTCTCGTCGCAGACTGGCTAGTCGATTCTAGCAATGTTCTTTGGTCGCAAGGCCTCCTGCATGCCAATGCGATCATCGTCGAATTGGGATGCGGCATTGGTGGGCTCATTGGCTGCAGCATGGCCAAACGAATCTCACAGTACATCTTGACTGACCAAAGGTCTGTCCTCAAGCTCCTGCAAGAGAACATCGATGCCAACGCACCTCGTCTAACCAACCCCAAGGTCAAAGGGCGTGCGTCCAAGAAGGCTCAACCTTCTTCCGAACCAAGCCGTAACATCCATGCCATCGAGATGAACTGGGAGACCGACGAGGCTGACGTTCTTGATCAAGTTCTTGGTCCAGAACAGGACATCGACCTGGTGGTTGTTTGTGACTGTGTCTTTAATGACTTTCTCCTTGAACCGCTTGTTATGATGTGCAACAAACTCTGTTTGAGATCACCGAAGAAGAAGACCGTTGTTCTTATTGCCCAGCAGCTACGGTCAGATCAGGTCTTCTCGTCGTTCATCGAGACCTTGACGCACAGCTTTCGTGTATGGCGCCTCTCAGATTCTTCACTGTCACCAGCATTACAAAGCGGCTCCGGCTTCGCTGTCCACCTTGCCGTAATGCGATAATATACAGCATTCATCTAAATCAACTACGCTTTTTGGGTTTTCTTACATGAAGCTATCAACGCAACTGAAGATACTACAGAGTCGTCGCAAGAGCAGATCTATTGTTCCCACATGTCATGGCCACGGTGCTTCAGTGTCAACCAACCTGTGATAGTGAACACTTTTTTCACATGGCCTTCACTAGCAATGTACCACCAATCACTCTTGGGTTCGCCTTGCTGACACTCAAAACTTTTGCATCCCTTATTGCCAGACTATCCCCTGCGACCTTTAACTACCGCGCAGACATGTTGCCAATCTGGTTAATCATACTCATTGCTGCTATTGCTGGCACCATCGTTGTATCAGTGCTTATCGTCACAATTACCTTCGCATGCTACATATCCACTGAGCGACGAAGTAGAATGCATCCTCGAGCTTCACAAGGGTTGGTCTCTATGGAAATTCTCAGCCACGAGATCTAATTATTAGTACAGTGACGATACCCACTGCGATACACCATGTAGACGTCTGACGAAGTGGAAGCCTGCAACTTCGCGCAGTCAAGAAGACTTCGAGTTGCGGCCGGCAAACCAGCATAGGCCAGTCTCTGCCGCAATCGCGCCGCTGCCACCGCCTCCGATACCACATGCTCGACCATTCTCTCCTCTTGGCGAT
Source organism: Herpotrichiellaceae sp. UM238 (assembly GCA_000315175.1). Lineage (NCBI taxonomy): Eukaryota > Fungi > Ascomycota > Eurotiomycetes > Chaetothyriales > Herpotrichiellaceae > Herpotrichiellaceae sp. UM238. The sequence goes on from AMYF01000082.1 coordinate 151,403, forward strand.
AATGCACCGATAGGCGCAATGTTCTCGCGCACTTCGAGCCCGAGGAGGAAGATACGTTTCCAAAATTAGATTTGAAAGAGTTTTCTTGACGTGTCGGCCTGAGCGGCACAAGGAAAGATGGCTAAAGCCCGAGGGCTGGGAGAAAGGTGATGAAGCATGAGCATATGCAGTTACGATTCGCACGAATAAGTTCTTCCCGGGATGACGATTCGCGACAAGGGTCATTGCTTTCAGCGGAGGTCTATGGTTCTTCTTATAGCGGGCCTTGCATTACTAGATGTCCAGATCTCTCGTGAGGTGGGAATTGGAATAAGATTGACCTTCTGCCAAGTGCGCGGATATACTTCAACCTTCACAACGCAGACTCTGTCATCTTCTTTCTTGGACTTGGCGTGATTTACTGACATGCATTTTGAAGTAGTTGAGGTTCTTCTGCGCAAAGCATGACTTTCCCGAGTCTCGCTGTATTACCTGTGTAACTAATATGCCTCCTCTGTTGGATCAATCCCAGAAAGGCGGATGTTATGTTCGCGATAGTATACAACCGCGACAAGACTCCTTGAACCGTTCTATCTTTCAGAATTCTACCACAATCACCGCCGCTAGACAACTGCCGATCCTGAAAAGTATTTTGACAAGGTTGCTTAGCGACGTACGGTACGCAAAGGAGTCGTACTTGCAGGACGGCGTCTCCACGTATCCCAAGCGTTGTTCGAGTTTGTTCTCTGTCATGTAGACTAGGCCACCGAGGCTGGACTCCTGAAGACCCTTCATCATAGAAACGACTCCATAATTGAAACATCTTTGATGGTTGTCAAAGGCCGACTGAGTCAAAGTCACCTCTTGATTCATCCACCAATTTATCCATTGCTGACTCTCTTTTTTGAGCATGGAAGCCAAAGCGGCAACAGGCCTCAATTTGAGTCAGAATACCATGGATTAAGTATTTCCTATGGAACGATTCCAGGATCAATCTTCGCGCAAGTGGTCGCCGTCACATTGCACGAGTGACCTGCATTTACTTTCGTCTCAGAGCCAAATCAGCGCTTTCCCGGCGGAGGAAACATCTCGTTCCTTGGCTATATTTGGTGCTTTCTCTTGCTGTTACTCCCTGATATAAAGCAACTCAATCGATAGGACTTCGACGAGAAATGTGATAGCTCAACATGAGGCGATACGATCCATGGCGGACTCGGCGAGATTATCACCCCGCTCCCCGCAAGCTACCACTCAGGAAGGAGTTCGCACTTGGACGCCTACTTTGGTTGTCTTAAATTCTAAGATCGGCCTGGCATCTCCGCGGTTGAAACAGAGTAATCCTCAGTTCTCGTAGAGTTCGATTTACCCGCCAGGAGAATTTGGGGTTTGCGCGTTATTGGTGCCCCTGTCTTCCAAAACTCTCTGGCTCATCCCTACGAATCGCTATCTTCACTATCAGCGAGAAGGCCAGCAAGATCAATTCGAGGGATCCCTTATGAAACTCAAGTGTGACCGCACAAAATGCGGTGATGGACATAGTAGTCATTAGAAACAATAGCCGCGAGGCCAGACCTGGACAGAATTGTGATCTGATCAGGACGGGACCTATTCCGTCTCTCGTTCAGATCCTGTGGCTCGTCTTTCATTGACCTCCAGGCCAGCATCTTGTATGAAAACCCTCAATGCCGATGAGCATGTGCGATTCCCACCCGGTGCGCACGCAAATGCCCATGCTCACTCGCACCCCTACCAGTGCCAACAAATCTTCTCCTCAATCTCTGCGCCGGTGTCAACCCTGCCCCTTACGCATCAATCGCACTTTCTGAGCCAACTTTCTGATCCTCAGCACCACTCCCAGCACCTCCCTTCTTCCTCCCTGGCAACCCCGGCGCCCTCAATCGACTCAACAACAACGAGTTGCCCTCCGGTAACGCACCCATCCCCATACTCTGACTTGAGTTCCTGACATCGACCAAGTTAACCCCAAACCTGGCATACCCGCACCCCTCAAGCGCAGTCCAAGGACAATGCCCATCAGATCCACAATCGCTAAACGGCGGACAACAAATACCGCTATCCTCGGGACAAACGTGGCACAACGCATTATCCAGCGTGCTGTTGCCCGTCCTATTGCCATTCGTGTAGTTCGCACCACCAGCCAGAAGGCTGTCGACCGCATACTTATTCGCCAGCGCCGGATACGCCGCACTGCCGTTGTAGACCCCGTTGCCATTCGCATCGACCACCGCAGCCGCCGGACTAACCCCACCGCCGCTGAAATTCCCAGCCAACGGCATCAGCAGGCTCATCGGGTCAGGAGGGCAGTAGCTGACGTACACGTTGACCGTAGGCGTGACGCCGGGCGTAGTCGTCGTGGTGAACGGCTCAGATACGGTGAACGTACCCGTGCCCGTTAAGATCCCGCAGCCTCGGACACGCCCAGAGCCCGTGACGGTGCCCGAGGACACGAACGAAACCAGATCCATGAACCCCGCGGGCCAGACTGTGCCACTACCGATCATCGTCGCGGAGCCAGTGCCCTCGCCACAAGCCGTTATCGTCGCTGTACCTGTTTGGGCCCCGGTCAGCGATGTTCGACTTATTATACTGGAGAAAGGAAAATCACGTACCGGTAAATACCCCCGTTGTGGCAATCATAGTCCCGCACCCAACCACCATAGGCGCACAGCCTGTCACAGTCCCGGAGCTCGTGACGGCTGGGAAGCCAAACGGCGCGAGGTAGACCGTGCCGTCCCCGTTAACAGTGCCACATCCGCTTGCCGTGCCGCAGCCGATGATCGTGTTGGGGCGCGTTGTGATGACGGGCGAGCCAACGGCTCCTCCGGTCGGCGTGATGGTCTCGACGCTGAGTGTGATGCGTGTGGAAGTGCCGGGTTCGGTTGCTGTCTGTGTGATTGTGACGGTCACGTCTGTGCCGCCGCCGCCGCCACCGTTGCCACCGGGAGAGGGAGGGGTGGTTGTGGTGATGCCTCCGCCTGGGATATTCGGGATGGTAGTGCTCAGGACACCGCTGGTGATGATGCCCGTGTTGTTCGCGCCTGGTGGGTAGCAGACAGGGCAGCAGGGAAGGCTCGTGTTTGTGGGTTGGGCGCTGCCGCCGCCGGGCAGGAGAGGGCCGTTGTAGCCGGCGTTGAAGCAGTAGTCTGGGGCTTGGGTTGGGGCGAAATTGCCGGAGCGGAAGACGCCCTAAGTGTTGGCATTTTGGTAAGCAGGGCTTTTGTGTTCGGGTTGGTGCATAGACGGGATGGAATTGCTTACCTCGTAGTCTGTAACGGAGCACGTCGGGCTTCCGCTGTCCGTACTGTTACCATTTGGTAATGGATTGCCGTTGACATCACATGGTCTGCACGTCGGAATGGGAGGTAAAACACCTCTTTTCGCCAGGACACCTCTCCTCTTCAGATCCGGGTGTTTTAGGGTCCTCGTCGGCTCAACGTGGCGATGCAAACTCCAGGATGCTGACAATGAGCCATTGGTTAGAAGTCTCACGGAGGGCGCAACAGCTGTAATGTGAGACTGGTACGGTGCGTAGCGCATCCAGACATCATCTGGGAGTTGATGCGGTCGTGGAACTGTGAACGTGGGCTGGAACACCGCGGGCTGGGTCATCGAGCCGAAGTCGACATAGGCTAATGCCGGCATCAGCAGGCATAGTAGCAACGCCCACCCCGAGACGTAGGCTCCCATCCTCGGTGATATTGCTGTCGACCCAGGTAAAGGTTAGCTGCCTGCGCAAGTCGGTCTTTGAAGGGGCAGCAGTTATCTGCTAGGTTCTCCTCAACGGCCAAGTTTACCTGTAGCACCGAGCTGCGCAGTTGTGGTATGCGGTAATTACACTGTGGAATGTTGAAGTGTGTGGGACTCCTTGAAATGTTTGATCTTTGATTTACTCCCTTGTTTGAAGGGGCCAAGATTCTAGAACACAACTGCATCAATCCATTCCTCTATTCGCACTTGGGTATCATAACTTAGAATCTTCATCCATTTCCATGCTTCTGAAGCAGGGGTTTAAGCGCCATCACAGAATGAAGCCAATTTGCTCGCATGTATGTTAGTAAAAAGACCATCGATCCAATAGAACATCGCCGTCCTTCATTCGGTCCTCCTTCTCAAATAGCTTCTTCGGTATCTTCCACTCTACGACCGGCTCTTTCTTCCCATCCTTCTTCAGCTCACTCTCCAACATAGTGATGTATCCATGATCCAGAAAGTCCTCTAAATTATACTGCTGCTTCGTAAACTGCTCGCTGATAATCCTACATATCTGCGACACGGTCGGGTTGTAATGGTCTTGTAATGTGTGCAGTTCCCATAGACTGCTCTCTATTGCGCCTGTTCGCTGCGGATCTGTTTCTTCGGGATCGTAGGGATCGACGCCCGGATTTTCCTTGTTCTTTGTGTATGGGGGGTAGGGATGCCTATGTAGCATGAATGTGCACGTAGGATGCGCTTTCAGGAGGTTGTAGATGAATGGTACGATTGCGATGACAGCGCTTGGTGGCGCAAAGAGACACAACCTGCTCAATCTTTTGATGAAGCTTGCAATGGTAGTGGCCGGAATATGGTTAGTCGGCGCGAGGAAGGTATCAAGGTGCCGCATTAGCCTTGATCTGTGCTTGCTGTGTAAAATATTATTGTCGAGGAGGGAATAAAGTCTCGGATAGAATAACGGGTAATCGAGGTTTCGGGATATAATGAGCTGGAAGAGGCCTTGCAGAGCTGGGACCGCGAGACTGAGATCGGGTGGAGTGGTTGAGACGCAGTCGGTCAAGAAATCCATCAACATCTCCGGCCGTCGTAGCGACGACAGCACAGTCGGATCCTGGAGTTTCTTTAAGAGGTTTCTCTTCTGCGGCTTGCTCATGGGCGCGCTCAGCACGCTGTACCACTGCCTGTCCGACATGTCGAGGAGGTCTGGGTTTGTGGTGCAATCGATGCTTGTCTAATGAGGTTTGGAAGGCCCGCTTGCATGCGTACGCATGAGTCCAGCTTCTGTATGCATACTCGGTTCTATAATCTAATTCTCTGCTGCGATGTTCTGCTCGGTACACTGCAATCTTTTTGACCAGCGAAAAGTGCACACTGGTCAAATTGAGCAAAATGGACAAACTAGATGCGGACTAGACACCTAGTGCAACACACTAGTCTCGGACAAGCTAGAGACTTTACGACCCCGGGCTGAAGGTCTACTTTCTGTACCCTTGAGTACACGTCTGTCATTTGATCCACTCAAAGCCTCTCCTTGTCTAATATCATGCTCGGAGTCATTGCAGCAGCTTCTACGGCGTCGCTATCATTACGCTTCTCCTGAGCGTCTCGAGCCCATGGAAAAGGCTTCACAACATGGCCCTTGATGCCAGCAGTCGCACGTTCCTCTCCTGCGGTCTTGTAGCTTCGAATGAGCTTGTATTGCGACTTCTGATACAACACTAAGTTGCTTCGGCCTGGTTCATTTCAGCCAACACGATGCCCAATTCACCACATTTATATCACTCCCTCACCCCAATAAGTTGGGTGAACATCGAGCAAGATGAGCGTCATACTACGACTTTTTAGGTGTTCATCAGCCAGTGCGATCACCGGCTTGTTCTGCCTTGTCCAGTATTCGTGACCAGAACCCCGAACCAAAAGATATGGTCCTAAGTTGAGACCTAAATCTGTGCCTGAGTGCTTGACATGCTAGCCGCAGCGGCGGCAGCCATCTTTGGACCTTCAAATGGGAAGGCCGAGTATGATGTTGCCTTTCCGTATTGGCAAAACAGCTCACTGAGCAACCCATACCAAGTCGGAAGACTTCGCTCGGGTTATGGTTGGTCTTAGCTGCCAAGAACAAGACAATCTAGGTCTTTGAGATAGGCATAGTGGCGAGACGTGGTGCGGTCATTGTGGCCCAGTAATCTTAGTTGAGATTGTCGTTTTATCGATGTCAATATCCGTGTTGAACCCAACGCCATCTTTCGAGGCAGCGACATATGTTCCTTTCAAGGCGCAGCTGAGTAACTGTAAGGCGAGAGCAGTCGTAGCATCACATCTGTCACTCTCCCCAAACAGAGCGTAAAATGTCTATGCGAACCACGGAAGCTAACAAGCCTTCCCGTCGAGGCAAGTCCAGCAAGTGAGATGCAGTCCGTCCAATGTGTTCTTTCATGTGCTACACGCCATACCAACTCAGCTCTTTCAACAGTAAATACAACGACCGGACAACTCGGTCTCCCGCCGAATATTGCTCTTCAACTTTGTGGTGGCAATTTGCCCGAAGCAGGTCGGCGGTGCTTTTGTGCAGAAACAGGCCAGTTGAATTGTTATGCATCATACTGCAGACTTACCATTCATTGGCTCACGATAACGACGAACATCTCACGGAGAGTGGATATTGAGGCTGATAGGAACGCACTTGGTTTGGCGCGCTGTCTTGTTGTGCGTCTCTCAAATGTAGATTGCGATTAAGTAACAGCGATGGAATTTTGAGAACCTGGGTGAATCTAAGCATGGACCATTGGATTTGACCAGAAGACCAGACCAGGGGTCAGTCTGCATTGTAACCATAGGTCAATTTCTACCAAACCCCTCTCCTATAATTGCGCATGTCCGATACCAGATATTGCTACAGGCAGGGCAATCTCGTTGCTTGCCGGGTACACCAATAAACGACTTTCTATCGACTGCATCGCATCATCTGAGGCGACCAATGGGCGTTGCTAAATCTTGTCGATAATGTTTCCTGTATCTCGTGGAACTCTTTGTCACTTCGAGTCGATCCCTTTCGACAAGTGGTCGGTGAAGGGACTATACTGGTTGGGATCTTCCTCAGCTTCGCGGTCCCCGAACGGGTTGAAGGCAAAATCTTCTGACGTAGTTGTACATGGCGGTTCGTCGTTGTGGGAGGGCGGCCTCCACTCTTGCAACGTGTCGACATCCTCGTGAATAGCGTGCACTGAGCTGACGACTTCCTCAATATCGCTGCGCAGCTCATTTGGCCAGGACTGAATTGCCACCATGGCGTTCATCATTCTCTTCCTTTGAACGGCAGCTTTCCTGTCGCTTTCTGCTTCAGCTTTTCGCCTTCTCTCTGCTTCCCGCTCCCACAGAACGCTCGGCCAAGCTTTGTCTTGGTCGATGTCCCGACTAACTGCCGTCCAAGGATCCATTCTGATACTGGCCTTAAGCTCCTTTTCTATGCCGATCGTATCCTTGAACATCCACCAGTGAGCACCCAGAATCCGCTTTTCGCGTTCCGACATCCTTGGTATACCTGGTCCAGCGTTCTGGTATGCTGGATCGAGCAAACGAAATACCTCGTTCGTCTTCTGATATCCTTGATCAAAAGTGGAATCCTGCACCTGATGTGTTGACTGCTTCAAATCCAGGTTGTCCAGGACCTGCAACACGCTCTCAGCCGTCTGGTATAGACCATGCTGGGCGCACACCTCGAGTACGGCCATACATACATGAACTGATGGTTTGATCCAAGCTCTGACAACCCATACATTCCAGATCCAAAGCATTACCCAACGATCCTTAACATATTCTTGTGCCTCAAGTAACCATTGCCAGAAGTGGAAGGGTATGTCCACATGTCTCATGGCGAATGGCACACCACCTGATATATCGTCGGCTAGCCGGTAACACATTCTTATCACAGCATCCCAATCACGTCTGGCAGCGAAATCCCTGATGAAGAGGACGTATAGCCAGAGCTCGACAGTTCCTGAGGTATAGCCGGAAGAGGCGGTTCCTGTGCTATTTGCGCCCGATGGAGAGCCTTCGATACGCTGTAGATACTGCAGGGCCAGCTCCGGCATGCCGGCGCGCAGATATACTGCAGAAACGAGATGCAACATCTCTGAGTCCAAAGTAATCCACATCTTCTCGCATGACTCGATGACATGATCCAGCAGGTCGACGTCGGGGTGCACGACCAAAGTGCGTAATATAGCAGTATAGGTGTTCACGTTCATGTGAATCTTGTTTGTGCTCATCTCTGTGAGCAGTCTTTGTACGTGGCCGGCAGAGCCGCCTGGTGAGGCATTCGCAAAGATGGCGGCTTCGTAGTGGGATGCATTCGGACGTTCGTGACGCTGTCTGATCAGGTGGTTGAGAAGGTGAAGGATGCGATTTCCTTGAGGGGCATGCGTCGCTAGCCAAAGCATTTCTCTCTCGAGCTCCGAGACCCGGGAATAACGCAGCGGAAGTTTCAACTTGGGTGGCTCATCAGAGCTCGTCAGTCGAGCAAGTTGATTTTCTGTGGCATACGGGTCGAAGAGATTATGTTCTCGGACTAGTCGTTGCTCTCGACTTTCGGTTCGGAATGCCGGGTATTTGAGGGCATTCGTTCTCCTGCGAGCATACGTATGCGCACTCGTAGAGAAATATATGGCAGCTGCTATATCCAATGGCCACTCCGTGATGGCAGAGCCGCGCCGTGTTCTGAGAAGCGAAGGTCGCCTCAGCGACCGCAGTGCTCCTTGCTTACATGGCGACAGATGAGTTTTGCAGCGCAAAGCAATTCTGGCCATCCATCTCGGCCGAATGTAGCATCCCGAGCTCATCAATCATTCTAGACTGATGAGCTAACTACCGAAACAGATCGGCTGCGTCCTGGAATAAACATCGACACAATTTGAACGGCTCGAGGGCAAAAGTGCATACACGACAAACTGTGACTTTCCTCGTCACGTGCGGCGCTGGTTCCGCGAGAGGCTGTCTACTCCAATGGTCAATGCAGACTCATGCCTGCTAACGCGCTATCAGTTTGTGTTCTCTTCTTGGATGGCTCAGAGCTCACATAACCCCTGTGATGCTTGTACACGAGAATTCAGACAAGTTACTCTGCATTGCAGAGCACCAAAACCGTGGTGAGACTGCCGGTCCACTTTGTCGTATTCATCCTACAGTCTTGAAAGCATTCCTTTCCCAATATAGCGGGTTAGGTCGTGGTATGAGAAGCAGATATTCTCGATGACTGTCCGTATGTAGCTTTCAGCGATCATTCCGTTGAATGCCCATGATCAACCCCCGGTATCCCCCCATTCTCCTCCCCTTGTTTTTACAAGCCACAGCGAAGACGCTGTCCATTTCGGCGTTGAGAAAGGCAAGATGAGCTCGATACCAGCCCTGTCAGCATAAATCGCAACGCTTCATAAAACTGCTGGGAGCGAATATCTACAGATCAAAAGCGCGCTTCATCTGGCGGTGCGGCGCCTGGTTCATGAGCAGTTCTGCCTTATGCTCCAAACTCAACCCAACACGATTTTCAGCATGCGAAAGCGATGCTGTTGCCGAAATTTCCAACCTGCCTCAGAATTCAATCACATTTGCATGTCGACTGCTTGCAGAACTTGGTCAGCCATGATCCGCCAAGCTTTAGTGGCTGGAGCCAAACTCAATCCTCGCTGTGCTTGTCCAATCTTGACCTGCGTTTCGACCACGCGCCACGCCGGTCAACGAACCTTTTTTGACCTCTTACAGTCCACCTTCTATGTTCATGCAAGTGTTCCAAGCTGCCGTCAGACCTGGTGCCGGTAACCGTATCTTGTGCTTCTGAGCTGTGCGATCATTGGATTCCTATTACCTGCTTCAAGGTTTTTCTCGAGACACCATGCTGATCGACAGAAAACAAGACACTCATGCCATGGCTCATCCTCAGCAATATTCAAGAAGTTCGAAGTATAAGACCAAGGCAAAGTGCCAGACTGGAAAAGATGGGCATCGCAAAAGCTCGGCAGCTCACTACTGTCAGAAGAGCTATCCCATCAGGACTCAACCGCCTGTCTTGGACACCTGTATCTGCTCCCTGCAATCGCTTCGTTGAAGTTGCAAGGGTCGGGGCGTGTGTTTGTCGATAACTTGAACCCAATTGTCTACCCTGCTCAACGCACATACCGTTCGACTGAGCTCGCTTGAAAGTCCTCCTGGACTCCGGTTCCAACATATTGCTAAATATTCAAGCTAGGCCTCATTCCACAGATCTCATAGTCCATCCCATCATTATCTGCTTCGGAGAGTCACCTCTGCGATTCTGTGCAACTGTCGGACAACCATGCTTCAATCTGGATTTGCACTCTTTCTGCTGGTGTCTACCGCACTAGCTAGCTGGGAAGGAAACCTCAACTACCGCAGTCCCTCCATCAATCATGATGGCCTTGGAATCAATCTGCGGAAGGTCCACAAACGCATGCTCACGAAGCGAGATGGATCAATGCCATATTCAAGTGACCAGCTGAACTTCACGCATAATGTTGCTTCCGTAAGTTAAGGGGGACAGTATCTAGAGACGTGCTATTGACAAAAGCTACAGGGTGACCCCTGGGCCAATTCAGTCATTCTTTGGACACGTATTTCCCCTCAATATGAGGCTGACAGATCCAATGTTACGGTCGAGGGTAATGTGCCGTACTTCAGTCATGAGACTGAGAGATACATCAAGATGTCATCGTCTCCTATTTGTGTCGACTGGCGTATGACTTTGAACGCTGATATGTCCGGCACTCCTGCAGCGAGTGGTCGAGCATACACAACCTCCGACATTGACTACACTGTCAAGGTAACTTCTTCCTCTCTTTTACACGTCCTAGTATTTACCTGATCAGGTCGAGGCAACAGGCCTGGCTCCGTACACAACCTATTACTATCAATTTACAGTCTGCGATTCCACCAACAGCTCTCCTATCGGCCGCACCAAAACCTCTCCTTCTGAAGATTCATCTGATCCTGTCTCATTTGCTGTCTTCTCATGCAGTAATTATCCCAATGGCTACTTTAATGTCTACGGCAATGCCGCGCGAAAAGACAACTTTGACTTCGGAATCCATCTAGGCGACTACATATATGAAACTCGAAGGGGAGTCGTTGGCCGAGACGCTCGTGCTGCAGCGCCAGAGAAGGATATTGTCACGCTCTACGACTATCGGACGCGGATTGCACAGTACCGTAGTGACGTCGATCTGGCTCTCGTTCATCAAAATCATGCCTTCGTCACGGTCTGGGACGACCATGAGATCGCGAACAACAATTACCGTGATGGCAGCTCAGCAATGAACAACACCGAGCAATCTTTCAACAGATTTGGTGGCATTAGCTTCGACACCCGCAAAATGAATGCAGTACGTGCGTATTTTGAATGGATGCCACTCCGTCAAGCTGACCTAGATGACAACCTACGAATCTGGAGGTCGTTCAGAATGGGCAAGCTGGTCGATCTCATCATGCTCGATACACGTTCCTACGACCGGAGTATCACCAGCCTTGGCTGGAATAACGAATACATCTACGAGCTCTCCAATGACGCGGCACGGTCATTGATGGGAAGCCGCCAGGAGAACTGGTTCTACAATTCTCTTTCCGCATCTCAAGCTCGAGGCGCGACGTGGAGAGTCATCGGCAACCAGGTCATCTTCAGCCGGATCAACTCAACAAGCACGCTTGATCCTGGTGATCCGTTCATTCCAGTCCCAGTCGATACGTGGAACGGGTACACCGGCAACAGAAATCGGACATTCCAGCACCTGTACGACAACATGATCGGCAATAACATCATGCTTGCAGGCGACAGCCACCAAAACTGGGTCAGCGACATGATCTGGCTGGGCGAAGAGGGCTATGACCCCGATACTGGAGCTGGGAGCATCGGCGTTGAGTTTGCTGGTACGGCAGTGAGCTCAAGTGGACCCGGTAGTAATCTTTCTGCAACCACTCCGGGCTCGGAGCTCATTGTGCGCGACAACCCGGAGTTACAATGGCAAGAGGGCTACTATCGCGGCTACTTCGAGTTGCATATCGATGCTGAGAAGGTCGAGGCGAAATTCTATGGCAGCCCGAGTGTCGCTACGAGAAATCCTTACGAGATAAGCCTTGCCAACTTTACCGTGTACGCAGGCGAGAACCACCTTGCCAGACCGGTGGCTGGTGGTACAGTCGCAAATGGTGCAATCCAGCAGGGAGAGGTGGTGATGACAAACTTGACGTTGAATACTGAGACTGGAGAGTGGGGTTATCAGGCTGCAGAGTACGATCAGATGTACATCAGGTACCCGCCATCATGAGTGTCCAGAGAGAGTGGTCTTGAAGGAACAATTGTCAAGCTGAGATATAGAATCGAAAGACATTAGGCTCACAATCTTCCGCAAGCCACACGTTATTATGGAAGTGAAACCGGGTTTCCCTTGGCTTCACGCTCCGTCGGAGCACTGCTGAATTGTTTTGATCCACGAGGGGAATTTTCAAGTCTCGGAAGACGGACCCCAGTTCTTGATTAGTTGACATCTACTCGAGTCCTCTTTGTCAGTTATTTTCCCATGCTCGCGTTTCTCGACAAAGCATCGCTCACATACATGTTAGGTTGTGATTAACACTCTATAAGGACACGATACGTAGAGACTTGTTCGGAGCCAGAGGGCAAGCAACTTAGGACGACCTTCTTTCTCCTGCCTGAATCCTTCTCTCAAATTTGAGTCAAGATCCCCTTGGTTAGTCTCTGTAGATGAACAGCTTGAAAATGCCGCAACACCATTGCCTACCACTTCCGCAATTGCAGGCAACAACGTCGATTCTTCGCAGAGCTTAATACCGCACCTGGGCCCCTTCGTATGTCGCCGAGTCCGTATTCTGTGCTTCTGCAGGGTTAATTGATTTGCATCGCGTCTTTCGGAGCATATTTTCAAGTAGATACGACCAGAACACTAGCCTGTTGCAAAGTCTCATGAACATCCAAACGTAGAAAAAGCAAAAGGCGGCCCTTAGCACAGCATGATTTATATGCGACGCCTCGAACATTTCGTGCCCAAGACATGAACCTTTAGCTTCATTTCAGTAAATGAAACGCTACGATACAGTCTGGTACATGGGACGTTGCTCGTAGCATGTGCTGTATCTGCAGTAGGGATTGTAGCTGATCATAAACCACTACTTCATGCCTGTCATCCACAACGCCAGACGTGGATAGTTGAGAATGTCGAAGATTTAGTAATAGACAAGCTTTTTCAAGTGGCATTGCAAGCATCTAATATCCCTCCGCCTAGGACGGACCCCTACCATTCATGTCAACCTTTCAATTTGCTTCCGCGAAAAGGCCATCGTGCTTCTGACAGCGGCGCTTTCAATCGTGAATCAGGTATGCACGGGGAGTTAGCCGGATGAGGTGTAAATGTCGTGCGACTTGGGCAACGGACACGGCGAAATTCAAGCAAACGAAGTCCATCCGGCGAGGACAAACATATAAAGTAAAACAGCTCCACGAGAGGTCGGCAAAGACCCCAACATTTGGGCTGCCCCTATCAGTAGGAGAAGCAGATGTCGGAAGTTGAAAAGGCCGAAACCTCTTCCGATGCTGCGCAAGGTGTACTGTGGGACTATCTTAACCGAACAAAAGAAGCCAAACCCTCGTCCAGACGACAAGTAAATGACTGTCGAACTCAAGGCTATCAGCTAACAGCGAATAATCAGACACCAGCAACGATCGCCACAGCCAGAGACGCACACCGGCGAGCAGACCAACCCATGCCATCACAACATACATCTCACAATATCCCAGCTCAATCAAGCCTTTCAATAAGCCTCAACATGGGTTCCAATGCTCCTTCGCCCGCACCGTCGGCAAATCTCCCGATCATTGCAATAGCTGGGCTTGCTATCGAAACCTCCACCTTCAGTCCTCAGAGGACTCGCCTACCAGAACAGTTCCGGCCTTACCGCGGCGACGCCATTCTCAACGACAGATACGCCTCTTTCCTCGGCCCCGACAAGCCGCTCCGCCAACGAGCCGACTGGCGCGGCGCACTGACCGGCCACGCTCTCCCCGGCGGCGTAGTCACGCGTCAGCTCTTCGACACCCTGGCGTCTGAGATCTGCGTCCGACTCACCAGGATCAGCCTTGATGCGAAGGACCAGGGACGCACCCTCGAGGGCTTGTGGTTCGACATCCACGGCGCTATGGTAGTCGAGGGCCTGGACGACGCAGAGTTCGTACTGCTCGACCGGATACGCAAGGTGATTGGCGATGATGTGCTTGTTGGCGCGTCGATGGATCTGCACGGCAACGTGAGTCGGGAGCTAGCTCACGGCTGTGACCTGTTGACCTGTTTTCGAACTGCGCCTCATGTCGACACAGCGGAGACGAGGGAGAGGGCGTGTCGGACTTTGGTGGATCTGATCGAGAGGAGGCGAGGGGAGGGAGATGCTTTTAAGAGGCCGCTTAAAGCATGGATACCTGTGCCCGTTCTGCTTGCTGGCGAGCAGACGAGCACGAGAGATGAGCCGGCGAAAAGGCTTTATGCGGCGGTGCCTAAGGTCGAAGCTATGCCTGGTGTGATAGATGCGAGTGTATGGGTCGGATATGCTTGGGCTGATGAGCCACGGAATCGTGCAGTGACGGTGGTCACGGGATGGGACAGAACAGCAGTTACCGAAGGCGCAGAGACGCTAGCGAAGCTGTTTTGGAATGCGCATAAGGAGTTCCATTTCGTGGCAAAGACCGGAACGTACAAAGAGTGCATCGACGCTGCACTGAAGAGCCCAAGAAGCAAGAAGCCGTTCTTCATCTCTGACTCGGGAGATAATCCTACAGCAGGCGGGTCTGGCGACGTGACCTGGGGCCTGACGAAGCTCCTCGAGCGGCCGGAGTTTCGAAGCAACGACTCTCCGCAAGTCATCTACGCCAGTATCCCCGGGCCGAAAGCTGTACACGCCGCGGCCAAGGCTGGTGTCGGCGCTACAGTTACGGTCACTGCCGGCGCTGAAGTCGACGATCTACACGCCGGGCCAATCACGATGACCGGGCGCGTGCACGCCGTCAAGCACGGCGATCCAGACGCGAAGATCGAAGTCGTGCTCCAGGTTGGAAGCGTGTTCGCCATTCTGACCGAGTTTCGCAAGCCGTATCAACGCGAAAAAGACTTTACGGACCTGGACCTCCAGCCACGCAAAGCAGATATTGTGATTGTGAAGATTGGCTATCTCGAGCCTGAGCTCTACGACATGGCAAAGGATTGGATGTTGGCACTTACGCCAGGCGGAGTCGACCAGGACCTGGAAAGGCTGGGACATCATCGCATCGTCAGACCTATGTGGCCGTTTGATAAAGAGTTCGAGAAGGAGCCAGACCTCAAGGCACGTTTAATTCCTGCGGCAAATGAGGTGCTGAAAGACAATGATGAATCAAGTGGTGAGTGTGGATCATAATTATAACTCCTGCAGTGACGATCCCACAGGACGCGGAAGTAAGCAACACTCATCTCTCTGGGTTGTGCATTTGTCCAAGCTTCAGAGCATAGGGGGTGCTATCTTGGCACTACTAATTCCAATGCCTTGCTCCTGTGAGCAAGACTCTAGACACAAAGACGTGTTGTAGATAAGTTCGGTGCGGAGCAGCGAATGAGCTATCTGCGTTAATGCCGTCTCTCTCAGCGTTTGACCTCGGCGCGTCTCTCAGAAGCGTCGAGGCAAGAGCATCCAAGATGACGCGGTGCTCAAAACCGTAGAGAGTTCATGTTTGAAGGTATCTGAACGGCCTTGTATCTCATGCGCAGGAATGCTTCTGAATTGCAATGTACTGCAAGTGGTGTTGAGCATGCATTCAATACCATCTTGGGAAGACAGTGGTCGAGATCACTCGATTGGGCACGGATCGAGGGTTAGTTCTCAATCTTGCGGTGTTGAATATACACCATGGATATTGGAGGTCAGATTGCCAAGGGCAACTCTATCTAGAAGCTCACATAGTTTGTCTTGTAAGCGAAGTTGTCTATACTTCCCAAACAGCATCGCTGTTACGCCTCATCTGCAGTCCACTGCCCATACCACCGCCAAGCGGCCTCAAGAAAAGGACATCGCCATCTCGCTTGCTGACGGGCACACCATCTGTAACATTCAGCCAGCTCGCAGCTGGGTAATCACCGAAACAGCTGTACTCATATTTCGCTTCTTCCAACAGCCCACCAAGAATAGCGAGGAAGGTGTTCATCTCACACCACCCATCATCCCGCATTCCACACTCAGGATATGAGAACCCAAGCGGCACGGTCCGCTGTCCAATTGTCATGTGGATGTACTGTGTTATGTCGCCGTCGTCGTAGAAGTCCGAGGTGGGCACATTTTCGGCTGTTGGACGGTGTGCCTTTACCGGCTTTGGCGTAGTGATTTGCTCCCACACCACACGCGCACCGAAGGGCGTGATATGCGAGACTGTGACGTTCCTATTCGGAGTAATGGTGTCGTTCGCAAGTCTATCGCTAAATTGGCGGAGACCCAGCGCAACAAGGATGGAGTAGATATTCGTGTCATGGCTGAAGTCCATGTACAGATTTTGATTCAGTGGGAAAGTCTCATTCATTGTATCGAGTGTACGATTGACGTTTGTGGCGCCGGGCGGGAGGTCATATAATTGTCCTCGGAGACGTGCGTGCAACTCCTCGACGTAGCCAATGCCAACGCCACGTGCAGTGGGACTGAGAAAGCCGTCATTGCCCTGGAACTGCAGGTCGATGCTGTACTCGAAGCCCTGCCATTCCTCGAGCGTGAATAGGTTGCACCAATTGCTGTAGCCGTATGCAACGGTCTCGTAGGGGCAGAGAGTTTGCGCGTTGTAAGAGTCAGAAACGGTCCAGTCATAGTCGCCGCTAAGAGCGCGCAAGCGTTTGGTTGCATCGGCAAGGTAGACGTTCTCCCAAACGCGGGAGGCGTTGTTGCCAGCCGTGCTACGGTAGTTGTTGCTGTTGTTGCATTGCAAGTAGCCTGCAAGAGAATTGTTCAGGCCGTTTTGCTCGATAATAGGCTCGAGGGTGACGTTTTGAGTCCATTCTAGACCGAAGAAGCCGGCCATAAAATATTCAGCGGACTTGAGCATCCGGTCTTGGGTGGTGGTGCGGGCGACGAGTTTCGTAGAGGTGTTGTAGAGGTGGCCGTAGTTGTAGTAGAAAAGGACGCCGCTGTCGAAGAGTTCTTGGCGGCCTCGAGCGACAAGGATTTCGGCGCCAAGGGTATAGGACCAGGTGTCAAGGAAGCTGAGGGCCCCGGACCAGGTGGCAGAGCCATTTGTGGTCAGGTTGTAGATCTTGCCGCCGAAGCTGGAGACCGAGGATTCGCTTGTTGGATAGCGCGACCCGTGGCGAGAAAGGAGGTGGGCTGTGGTTATGTTGGCACCTGGTGGAAGGACGTACTCGTTGACACCGAAGCCGACGGGACTGGGGAAATAGGATGACAGTTGGCCCATCATTTCGAAGATGTTTGAGTTGTTAGTGTTGCCTGTAATTGGGTATGCTGTCTCGAGAGGAGCATTCGGGGCGAATGAGGCAGTAGCGCCCCAAAATGGCGCTGAATTTGTTTGAGCCAGGAAAGGCGCAATAGCTGCCGTCTTGGTTGGTCCTGGAAAGATTTGTGGTGAGGTCTGGAAGTATTGCGGCACGGAAGATGAGCTGGCTGGCTTTCTCTCACCAGCAATGGCATCGCCGAGGCCAACGGCCGTCATCAAAGTCAGAAGGAATACCATGGCGCCTAGAATGGATGTAAAGACGATGCAAGTGAGAAGCACAGGGCGAAAATAGGTAGTTTTACGACTCTCCTTTGTCTGCAACCACCCTGCATGTTGGTGCGACCAAGGGCTCGCATTTTCGGAGCCCCCATGACTGCCGTTGTACCTTGAAGTGCTCATTGAGCATCATCGTTTGAAGTGTGATGCAGCGGAAGATGCTCGAACGGAGAAAATGCGCCCGGAACAAGCGGAAAGGAGGTTGACGGGAGCATTCGTGGCGGAAATATAGACATCAAGCAAGGACCTAAGAAGCTTCTGTAGGCTTAGCTCCCGCTAGCAACAAAATGCTTGGGCTTGTCGTCTATTCTATACGAGAAAACTTGGACAGAAGTGATGAGAAGCAGATACTGTAAAGGGCAAGCTTAGCTCAGCAAGTGCCTCAAGGCACGAATGAACGGTTATTGGTTGAGTCTCTGTGCTGGGAAAAATGGATGTGATCGGCCACAAGTATCAATCCTCATTCCCATTACGGCTGACCTTGGCTGATCGACATCTTTTATGCCTCTTGGATGGTCAATTAAGACCAGCTTTTGTTGCACAGAATCAGTTGTATATTTACTTTTCTACTCTATCGCTAAAACGCAATTTCAAATCAGCAAAGGTGTGGTAGGTCCGTCAACCAGATAAACCTCTCGCAGATCGATGGCAATCTTGTCAGTCAACAAACTTGAAGCCTTTCCCGGGCCCTGTGTCTATGGTACCACCTCGATAGCTGCCTCTCTTTTTCTTGTTCTTCTCCTTGGTGAAGCCTTTGCCTCGTGTGACTGAGAGGTCTTTGTATGCTCGGTCGGCATAATCATAGCTGACGTAGGTGTTACTGATATATTCACCTGACTCTGGGTCGTATTGTTCGGACAGTTGAGCGAGTCTTGTAGGCTGGGCACCTCTATGCCTCTTCTCTGCCGATGGCCAAGGAGGTAGAGGGGCTGAATCACCTCGTATGGTAGCGGACGAATCCGAATCTGCCCGCACAGTAAGGTTCAAGGTGGTCGCTACGGTCTTTGTTTTCATCGCGGGCTCTTTCACCTCTTTCTTTTCCTCTTGCTGCTCTTCGTCTTCTGACTCGCTGCTCGACTCGCTGCCTCTGCTGCTGCTTGCTTCTGATGAAAAATCCGATTCGGAAGAAGCATCTGAGGAGTCGTCATCAGGCAGTGGCGTTTTCACTGCTTCTGCCAAGTTCTCTGGGCCCGAGTCTTCGTCACTGGAGGACGAAGAGGACGATTCGGAGCTCTCTTCCTGCACCTTTGATTTCTTCGATGGTCGGCTCTTGTGCACAGAGGTGTCGTCATCACTTTCAGTACTGGACTGCGAAGAATCCGAAGACTCAGATGAGGAGCTACTGGCTTTCCGCTTCAACGATCTGGGCTGTGGCCTTTCTTGTTCCTTCTCTGACTCGCTCTCTGACTCAGCAGAGGATGACTCGGAGGAAGCGGACGAACTCAACGAGCTGGAACTCTCGGATACACTGTCGCTGTCTCCAGCACTGGCATTGCCTATTTCAACATCTGAGACGGCCTGGTTCTCCGTCTCTGACTCTGAGTCGCTACTGGTATTGCTCTCCTCATCGCTAGAGCTTGATTCTGCACTTTTCTGACCGTCTTCTATGTGTTTCTTGAAGATGAATTCTAGCTGGGGTATGCCTTTGGTCTGCTCCTCCCAATCTGTACTCTTGTCTGTCTTCGCAAGCTTCTGTTGTGCCTCGGTCTCGAAAATGCGTAGAGTAGAGCTAAATCCATGATTGGAGAGATACTGGCTGACCAATGCAACAAGCACTGGGTCAGGTTTTCGGACTGAGTTTGCGACTTTGGTCTTGGCCATGTTGACTGTTGTACTGCTGTTTTGGCGCGAACACAGCAGGTCGGTGCGAAGCCTTCCCCGTTATGGCTTGAGTGAGTGCAGATCCCTGGTGGCGGGGAAGAGAGCCTGGTACAGGGGTATACGAGCTCTATGTTGAGGGAATCATCTTTCTTAGGAAACATGCAAATCGTGCTTGCCAAAGTCGCAGCCACACAACGAGTGCAGGCAGGTGCCCTTGACCCGAGGACGCCATTTCCTAACTTTTTTTTCCGTCCTGGCGCTTATCTTATCACAAAAATGGGCAGGCAAGGCTGAGACCTAGCCTTGTTTGAGCGCTCGGGGGAAGATGGGAGCAAGTGGAGTCGACCTCGTCCGGCCCGTGTCTCAGGGCAGTATCATGCTACCAGGTCCAGCCTTCTTCGACTCGATTGTGGTTTGTTCACGACCAGTCCAAGAACAAACTTGGGGCTGCCGTAGACAAACTTCACAATGAACCGGCATACACTACCATGGTAAAGAGAACGAGGCTATGCGACCACGATGAACCCGCCGAACATCAACTACTCCTACGGAGCCCCTCGACCTTCTGCTCGGCCAGGCCCAGGGGCAGGAGGAGTTTTCGATCCTCGCGGTAATGGTCCAAACAGCTTTGGGCCAAGTGGTCCTATGAGACCGAACCCCGGTCCTCCCCCATCGAATGAGTCGAATCAAAGTAGAGCAGCCCGGTACGAAGACGAGAAACGGCGTATCATTGACAGCTGCTTTTCCAAGACCGAGGACGATGGTGTACTCCTCGAGTCCTACATCACGCATGTCCGAGTCATCGAAGACGCCATGTACCCTTCGACACCTCCACCACCCGACTCGGCGCCGAACAACAAAAAGAACAGGGTAATTCTGGTGGCCGTGCGCAAGTCTGGTCGAGTCCGAGTCCACAAGGCGAGAGAGAACCCTTCTGGCTCTTTTTCCATTGGCAAAACCTGGGCTCTTGATGAGCTGTCAGCCATTCACATCTTTGCTGGTGTCAATCCGACCAACGAACGGGAGCGCATGGAGAAGCAGTGGGCTGGCGACAATGGCTTCACCGTGACACTGGGCAAGCCCTACTATTGGCATGCCCCTACCGCGAAAGAGAGGGACTTCTTCATCGCAAGTCTGCTCAAAATTTACAAGAAATACACCGGCGGAAAAATACCTGAACTGACCGGATTCTTACCGCACCAGCTTGACCAGCTTGGAGGTGGACCGGGCAGCCGGACGGCCTCTGGCAGTACTTCGCAATCTCCACCACCTCAATTCGCCACTCCTCCACCTATTCCCGCGGCCAGTTCCCGCAGGCCCCAGTCTCCGCAGATGCAGCGTTTTCCCCCAGGATCTCACCACAGGTTCGACCAGCAGCAGGTGCCTCCTGTCAGAGCTGACCTTCGCCCCGTCTTTCAGGATAGGCCGTCTTCGCCCATGCCACCTGAACCTCTGCGATCGCCAGCACGTGGGGACCGAAGGCTGCCAAGTCGCGAAAACATGGGATCCAGCTCCGAAACGCCCTCTGCTGGATTTCCGCAAAGAGAGCCTGCCCCTGCTGTACCGTCTGCACCACTTCAAGCGCCAGGAACTCGGCCTGCAGAGCCGAACAATTCACAAGCGTCTCTAGAATCGCGGGAGAAACAAGGCTTCCTCCCTTCAAATAGGCTGCTCAACGGCCTCAATCAATATCAACGACCTCCACCTGACCCCTCGGCTGCCAGCAGCGACCATCTGCCGACCAAATCCGCAATCCGCGACAGATCGTTCAGCTCGACCCATTCGAGTGACCTACCTTCTGTATCAGCCTCTGACACTACTTCTACAGCCTCGAAACCTCCTGGTCCCGATACGCTACCAGCCCCTGATCGAAAGCGTCCTTTCCTGCCAAGGCCAGACACCGATGGCGCAAACTCCAACGATAGTAGCCGCTTCGTGACACCTGCCACGACTCCAAGTGCGAAAAAAGAAGAGCAAGCAGAGCCACCAATTCTTTCACGGGAGACTCCGAAAGATCCGAAGCAGGAAGCGGCCGCTAAAACAGGGTATTTTAGCGCTGTGACAGTTCCAAAGTCGCCCGAGCGTAAGGTAAGCGAGTCCGCTTCGTCCGTTCAAAAAGATGTTTCAGAGTCTCCTGCAATTACCTCTGAAGAGAAGACAGCCGAGCCGGAAGAGATGCCTAGCCCGAGCAAGCAAGAAGAAGAGCACCGACCTGGCTTGGGTCCGATGGTCAAGAAAAAGGTTGTTGCCGATCAGTTCAGGAAAGCTGCTTTTGCTGCCAGCGCTTTCAAACCACGACAAGGCGGTGGTGCTGCACGACTTAAGGCAATGCAGGAGGAAGGCAAAAAAGGCAACGAGCCCGACGGTATAACAGGTGTCGTGCCCGCCCCCCTCTTGAGAGGGATGAGCTCAGATAGTGTCGCGAGCAACAGGCCGACGACGCCTGCTACACCCGGCTTTAAAGACCAACCGTCAACGCCAGCACTTGGTACACAAGCTCCAAGAGTTAATCTTCAACGGACCGCTACCGAGGACACCGTGACCGGTCAGCAATCGCAGCAACCGATCGAGTCCACAAAGTCCAATAAAATGCTTGACTCGCCTCCAACCAGCGATCCAAAGCCACAGCCAGTGCAAGAACCCGCACGTCCGCCAACTCCGGAAAAGGCTCGGTCTAGGTCACCTCAGAGAAGGAAACGTCAACGGCAAGAACAAGACATTGCCAAATACTCGTCGTCGCTGAGCATCGATCCTCGCATCTTGGAAGGGCGTGGAGCGGAATTCAACGACCTATTAACAGAATTCGGCTGGGATGGGAAGCTGGATCCGAAACGCAAGATAGATGACCTTGAAGCTGAAGTCAGACGCGAGATCGGCCGTGCGCAGGCTACAGGCTGGCTTGGTCATGTTGAACAGCAGGAGACTAAAATGCAGGAGCTAGCAAGAGCATTCAATGGGGTTATTGAGGAGTGCGAAGAACTGGATGGGCTTTTCACCCTCTACTCCCACGAACTTGACACCCTTGCAGCCGATATAGAGTATATCGAGGCGCAATCCCAAGGCCTTCAGGTGCAAACAGCAAACCAAAAACTCCTACAGAAAGAGCTACAAGGCCTTCTGTCAACTCTTCGCATCTCGAGCACAGATCTCCAAGACCTTCACTACGGGGCGTTGGATGATCCACGTGGTGTGGCCGATGTCGAACAGGCACTTTCAACTCTGTACAGAGCATTGATGACGATCGACCCGAATATTCGACAAAACAAGCTACGAAGGGAAGGACAAAGCAGCAACGCCGATCGCAGTGGTATTGGTGTCTACGCAGATACGGAGCTTGGCCAAATGCGCGCTGTGCGAGAGAAGAAGGATGAGTACTCGGAATATTCGCTCGCCTTCATACGCAGGTTCTGCCAGCATATGAATTTGTGCTTCAAAAGCCTCGAGCAGATCCAGGATGACAACACTTCAAAGCCCACCAGTAATGATTCGAGCTCTTCTCTGTCGACACAGCGGACGGCGAGGCAAGATTTATGGCTGTACAATGGCATGATGCTATTCGTGCGTGAAGTCAATTCGTATGAATGGAAGACTCTGATTAAATCTTATGAAATGAACATCAGAGGCCAATACCAAGAACATTTCCGCCAAACGACTATGAACTCTAGGAGAGAAGCTCGGAAGCCGATTGGCGAGGAGCAAGAAGCACTTTTCACATACCAAGAAAAGGAGAAAGCAGACGATTCGCTCGCAAGTAGCGCGGCACGAAAGTTGACTGTGAAGCGAGGGAAAACGGTGAAAGCTACTGGCCTGAAGTCTTCGTTGGGCAATAAGCAAGACGGCAAGCCGGATGCTTGGGAAGTCTTCCAGCAGGTACTCGAGAAACAAGCTAAAGTTATTGCCGAGGAACAGAACTTCATGGTATGCTTCTTTCAT
This sequence comes from Herpotrichiellaceae sp. UM238, assembly GCA_000315175.1. Taxonomy (NCBI): domain Eukaryota; kingdom Fungi; phylum Ascomycota; class Eurotiomycetes; order Chaetothyriales; family Herpotrichiellaceae; species Herpotrichiellaceae sp. UM238. The sequence goes on from AMYF01000082.1 coordinate 174,675, forward strand.
CTGAGTTCTCAAAGCAACGTCGACTTCACAGAGCTTGTATCCTCGAAGGCACCTGAAGAACGTCGATTACCTAACCTGAACGCCAAGATCTCCTTTGAACCAGACAAGGACATTTCGGCCATAATCACGTCCTCCATCGAAGCAATCTACTCCTTCTGGCTTCCGGACCTACAAGGTCAGCTCGAATGGGTCTTGCAAACAGATCAGCTCCAGGGTGTCGGCGTTCTCTGCGCCCTGGAACACGTCTTGACCATATATGACGATACAAACCAAGAGTTCATCACCTCCTCCGTCCGAACTATGCACTCTCGACTTGTTGGCCTCTTTAACAAGTTCGTCGAGGAACAAGTGAAAGCGATCGAGGAGACCAAGGTGAAGCTCAAGAAAAGGAAGGGCATTATCAGCTTCATGCGCACCTTTCCATTGTTTAGCAATGCCGTTGAAAACATGGTACCTGAGCACATTGTCGAGCAAGAGAACCTGGAGATCCGCTTTATTCTGGATGATGCGTATACCAAAATTCTTCGGGCAATGTGGGAGTCATTGACATTTATTGCAAAGGATGAAACAGCCGGCCCATCAGCTGGTCATTCGACTGCACCGTCAACAGGCGATCCCGAAGACAAAGAAGCACTGAACTATCATATTCTCCTAATCGAGAACATGAACCATTATGTGGAGGAAGTCGAGACACATCACAACATCGTCCTCGAGGAGTGGAAAGACAAGGCTCAAAACGACATGCTAACTCATCTGACGCAATATACAGATGCCGTAATCCGACGGCCGCTGGGTAAATGGCTTGATTTCGTAGAGAGTACCGAGGCGATGATGAAGACCGACAATAGCTATCAAGGCATCTCGAACAAGCCATCGCATTCAAGATCGACCTGCAAGAAGATTGTCAAGGCGTATGACGCAGGTGAAGTGAGGAAGGGCATCGAGACGCTCAAGAAACGAGTGGAGAAGCACTTTGGTGATGTCGATGACCCGACCACAATGAGCAAATCTTTGGTCGCGAGAGTCTATGAGGAATGCAATGCGCGCTATGCGTACGCTTATGATCGGATGAAGTTGATCATCGAGAAAGTTTACGACGGGAGTCTGGAAATTGACTGGCGGAAGGAGGATGTGGCATCTATGTTCAAGCGGTAGAATCGTTTCAGCACAGAAAGCCCAGTGCCTCGTCTCCGATTTGAAGTACCATCATTGTAACAAAACGAGCAGGCGTCACACTGGCGACTTGAAATCTTGAGATTATGCGCGTCGTGAACGAGGATATTCTTCGCCGACCATTGCTCTGGCAGATTGTCCTCTAAGCACGACATCGGCCTTACATCAAATGATGTCTTCCCTAGTATGCCATTCAGTATTGCTGCTGCCTGGACTGCGACCGAATTTGACCGACAACTGAGCCAATACTCAGCATGATATCTCTCGTTTATGTGCCCAACATCTCTTCTGCACGTCAATGCTCAATGTTTTCTCTCCCATACCACTTCCGCATGCTGTCCTAGTTCTCCTTCACTTCGGCAGAAGCCATACCCGCAGCGTACAGAACAAGCTCAAACAAGACTTTTTGTACGAACCTCCAGACGCGTGAGCGGAATTTCTCCCACTCCCTTTGCCCAATCACCGGGCGTAAGCCGCGTGTAAATCGACGTCGACTGATCCACTTAGGCGGGGCTGGTTGTCGGATCTGATAAGCAACGAACTGCAGGATTTATCAGATCAAAAGTCCTTGATGCTGTCATAAGTACGTTCGAGTCCTCTGTTTTCGTTGTCGTAACTGTCGCTACCAAATTTTGCTGAGTACCCGTGTGCTGCCTCTTTGCATCTCAAGTCCATTTGCAAAACATAGCATATGCAGACTCTGCACCTCAGAGAGCAGTTTGCGGAAGCCTGAGCGCTGTACGACGACACCCGGCAGAAAACTCGGCTACTGACGACCGGGTATCCACAAACGTCTTTCGCAAAAGACACAGCATCCTCACCGAGACCTCGATTCAATCTTTACTTCAAAGCTAACATATCAATCTCATTCAAGTGCCACGCCTCAAAAACAAAATGCAATCCCTGATCGCGCGCACCAGAACCTTCCTCACGCCAAGCGGCTCCTCCGCCACCCTCCACGAGTCCGGCAAATTCCGCACGGAAAAGACAGCAGAATCGCTTTTCGCGCAGACCGACCCCAAGGTTGACGGCGACGACTGTCTCCATGATTGCGCGAATTGCACAGAGCAGTTACCCCGGAAATGGTCCATTGACGAGGAAGACAAGCTCTACGGGCATGTCAAGGGGTGGGAGACGCATTTGATCGTGGGGACGGGTAAAACGGATTGGGTGCGGGATGTGACGGATGAGAATGGGAGTTTGATGCAGGCAGTAGGGAAATTGGGGTTGGAGTTGAGTAATGGGAAGTTAATGCTGAGCGCAAGCGACATGCCGACGAGCTTGGATTGTGAGACCGAGTACGATTTTCGGAGATCGAGTGATGCGGACAAGGCCCTTGAGTACGCGAACCAAGGGAAGACGAGATGTTTGGTGCTCCCAAGGTGGGAGATGGTTGAGGGCGTAGGAATCAATGAGGCGAAGTGGCTATTAGAGGATGTACTTGCGAAGGGGAGCACGAATTCGACACCACTATCTAAGGAGCCAGCGAAGGTTTCGAAGCAGCTGAAGCAAGCCGAACCCGGCGAATTGGTGGTGCAGAAAGAATTAGAGCAGCCAGAAGAACTGCCCGATATGGAAGGACTGACATTGAGTCCTAGCCGAAAACAACAACGAGAGTCAACGCAGAATGGCACGAGCAGCGAAATACCCACATCAGCACACCAAAACCCGCGTTCAGCAGCATCGTCGATACCGCCTGGTGTCACTATGAAACCCTGCCCCCACAGGGCCGTCATCCTAATGTGCAGCCACGGCACCCGCGATTGGCGCTGCGGCAAATCTGCTCCAATCCTCAGACGCGAGTTCGAGCGCCATCTCCGGCCCCTCGGCCTCTACCGCGACTCCAGCGACGAACGGCCCGGCGGGGTTGGCATCTACTTCATCAATCACGTCGGCGGACACAAATACTCGGCAAACGTGATGATTTATAGACGCGAAGGGAGGCGTCGAGACGGCACGGATGAAGAGACTGATGGCGCGCCGATGAGCAAAGAAGCTGTGCAGGGAATTTGGCTGGCGAGAGTGCGGCCCGAGGATTGCGAGAATATTATCAGGTATACGGTGCTGCAGGGCAAAGTGGTCAAGCCGCAGAGGCAGTTGAGGGGCGGATTTGATCGCGAGAGGGGGGTTTTAAGTTGGTGAGTGAGTTGGACTTTGTGGTAGAGTACAGAGTTTTGTATAGGAGATTCAGGCGTTCACAAGACATTTATTTGTAGATTGCGCTATACTCAAAAAAGGTAATGGTATTAGATGCGAGTGGAAGTCTGGCATATTGAGCGTACGTGACATCAAAACGCGCATTCACGCGCCACTTTCTGCGGAGCAGGGTTTGCCTTGCTTTGCGAGCTGGTCGGCAACGAAGCTCACAATTTGCTCCATATTCGCTGGTCTCGTTCTCCGACACAATGGTAACTGATGAGCGTTGTAATCTTACTTGCTCTTGCAGCGCTACTTGGACATACTACCTCCATGAGGCATGTGGGGTTGTACTGTAAGCTCAAGTCAAGGACAAATTCTTGACCATGCCGCGCTTCGTGTTTCTGCAGCCACTGTCGACGGCCAAGATATTTTCTTAAGGCTGATGTTTTTCTGTGTTCGTCCCAGATTTTCCCCAAGCCTTGCAGAGGATGTTCGTCCTTGCATTTCTCACGCCTATGAGTGTGAGCCCAGACTCGAAGGTCCATATATCAATATAGGAAAGCTGCCAACATCATGGAATTCCCAGGCAACTTTCACGCTGGAGGATCACAGTATGTAGGATCCACATTCAAGACCGATTCTGGCCACTTCAACTTTTACGGAAGCGGTGAGTTCTTCTGTCAAAGAAGTAGCCTGCGGTACATGAGGTCCTGATATACGAAAAACTCATAGATCCGACAAAGGCCCAGCTCGAGTGGTTATCTGATCTCAACTTCGCGACTACCTTGCACGCCCACTGTAATAAAAGGACCGCTGGGACGGGTCAATGGCTAATCGAACATCCCGACTTCCAGAGATGGACGGACACGAACCTCAATGAGGAGCGGGTTTTCTGGTGCAGAGGTGATCCGGGAGTCGGAAAGACCATTTTATGGTAATTGCTTGCCACTCCTAACGGAGGCTCAGTTCTCTGATCTCTGCCTTAGTTCCATGGTTATCGAGCATCTTCGTAATACCTCACTTGCTGGCATACCTGTCATATACTGTTACTTCGACTATGCGCGTCGATCACAATTGGCTGCTGACAAAGTACTAACAGCTTTGCTTCGACAACTTTATTCAATAGACGTATCGCTTTCGGAAAAAGCTCTCAAGGCCTTGCACAGAACATGTGAGAATGGTCTACGACAGCCAACTCTATCTGAGACACAGGCCGCTTTCCATGAAGCTTTCAAACACTTCACAAGGATCGTAATCGCTATCGACGCACTTGACGAATGTGAGCACATCGTGCGGCGTCGCCTAATGGACGCATTCGATCTAGCTCGTAATGGAAACGTTTTCATTTTCGCTACAAGTCGACCACATGTTAAGTTAGAATCTTACTTAGGGAGCAATGACGCACAGATCATCTCTGTTGATGTCCTTGTCCCACAGTCAGACCTCAATCTGTTCGTTAAAAGCCGGATCGCTGACTCTGAAGACCTTGCAGATGTTGTGGAGGAGCAGCATCTTGAATCGGATACCATTACAAGCCATATCCTCAAGAAGACTGCTGCAAGGTGAGACAAACATCTATACTGCCTACTAGACACACAATCTTAATACTTGATACCTACAGCTTCCTAGCAACGGAAATTTACTTGAACACCATTGAACAAGCCATTACAGCTGCGGAGCTTCAAACAGCACTTGAAGCTGACTTTTCCGACCTTCATAACCTCTACGAAAGCAGCTTTGCCAGAATAAGAGCTCAGTCTCCCTCAAAGGCCAGATTGGGTCTGATGGCTCTTAGCTGGATATCCAGGGTCAAGAGCCCAATAACCATTCAAGAATTGGCTCATGCGCTTTCGATCGCGACCTCCGCAGACGCATTCAATTTTAGCGCGGTCCCTCCTGCAGCGACCATCATGAGCGCCTGTGTCGGACTTATTGTTCTAAACACCAACACAAACAAAGTCAGGTTGCTACATTATACAGTTCTCGAATACCTTGACCAGAGACGAGAGGGTCTGGTAACGGATGGTGTGGTTCTCGAAGCCTGCTTGAGGTATATGACAGATTCGAATGTGCAGCAAGCATTACGAAGGGTCCAATCGTCGGTCTCCACCCGGGTCGAATCAATACAGCAGTACCCGTTTGCAGATTACGCAGTTGCCCACTGGCATGATCATGTAAACCCCGAATTACAACAATGCAAAGTGCTCCTCGGATTCCTATCGGACATCGATAGTCTGGAGGTCTGGGCTGGCGAGTTGTATTCTAGAATTGGTATTCGTGACAGGTACAATGGTAACGAGTTGGGCTATATCCCGGTGCTGGACGACGACCGGACGACTTTTGAACAATATTACCCTCACGATCTCTCCATACAAATTTCTCAAGCTATTCGGATGATGAATTGCATGAGACCTTATCACCAATGGCGTGCATCACAGGGTCTCTGTGTCGCCCTTTATGGACGCTGGTCCACGACTGTATCTATCCTGCTTGATCAGCTCACGACTGAAAGCACACACGTACTCTCAAACTTACTGATTGTTGCTATAGAGGCCAATTTCGTCGATGGTGTTCAACTGCTTTTGGCGAGAGGAGCGCCTGTGAACCTTCCTCTGGACGTCTGGCCTCTGAGCTTGTCCACGAGTCGCAACAAGCACAGAAGCTCAGCACTCAACTTTGCCGCAGAACGTGGTGCAGGCAAACGAGTCTTGCAACTGCTAATTGACTATGGGGCTGATGTCAATTATGAAGACAGCTTAGGAGACATCCCTTTGCACACTGTACTCAAGCCTCCCTATTATGTCTCTCGTCTTCAGACGTTGACAGTGCTTTTGCAAGCCAATTCGGATGCCAATCACCGGAACAAATTTGGCAATTCAGCGCTGCATATTGCGCTTTATCATTCATATCCTGACAGCGAAACAATTAGACTCCTCCTGGAGCATGGTGCTTCCGTCAATATCCAGGATAGTATTGGTAGAACGCCATTACATGTAGCGTTCCGAGGGAAAATCGAGTCATCAATCATCGGGGAAATAATCCAACACAGACCACTCGTTAAATCTATCAATCTTCTGAATGGGCATAGGTCGGGTGATTTAGGGTTATTCCTGACAGCCACTGACGACATCGCACGTTGGTTGCAAGCAGATTGTTTGCAGGATGATGCCTCAAGGGACCACGAAGTTGCGACCACGGAAGAAGCCTCAACGGAGGATGAAGATGAGGATATGGAGGTGGCTTGGATGGACGACGATGATGAGGATGAGGACGAAGACATGCAAGACGCATCATCAGGCGAAGAAGTTGAGGATACCGATGAGTGCTCGACAGAGGGCGAAGATGATTACGTGGGGAATCAGGAAACACAGCATGTAGAGCCGCTCGGGACATGGGGGCAGGCGTATCAGTACGATCACGACACAACCTAAGGGAAAACACAGCAGTCTACGGCTCATAATTTGATGATAGATCCCAATCCACTCAGCAACCTCCCTGGGCAATGCGTTCAAATACCCGTGCTTCACTGCACTAATTTGCTCGTCTATGGACCAACTACCGCCCTCATACGCAGTCGCTCACGCCTCCCACCAGCGTCCCTGTGCAATAGGATCATCCATAGCCGGCCAAATGACCCACTCCCTCCTGATGCCCAGCATACCGGCTGCAGCCCACTCATTGCTGTTCTGACCCGGTGGGAAAAAGGGATCATCGATTGTGATGGGCTGGCCCGGGAAGTACCGTCGCCCACCAAGTTCCTCTTCCCAGTGCCGAGCAGCCTGGTCCGACCTGAGTTGATCGCCGCCTTCTGCCATCTCCACCAACTCACCCTCACGGGCATCTGCAGGCAGAGCATCGAGCTCATCTAAGAGATCGGTCTCGGCTTTCCGCTTCGCACGCGTTGCTGCTGTCGGAATAGACCCTGTCTTCCTCCGCTGTTGGTTTCTCTCTTTCTCCCGCATCACCTGTTGCGATTTTTGGTACTGGTGGTACTTTTCCACGTGCTGCTTCGTTTTGGTCGGGGTATACGGCAGGCCACCGGGACAAGTCATACATTCAGATAGTCTGTCACTCGTCAAGTACGACCCTGCACTGTTCTCCCTCGCCGTCGTCGTCGGGTGCGATTGAGCCATCTCGCTTGCCACCGGCGCCAAATGGTCATGCTTCAGCAGCTTCTCGACGTCTTCCGCCACGTGGGGAGTGTGAAGTGGCCCTGTTTCAATGGCAAGGTCATCCCATTGATGAGCGAGTTCGGGGTGGTGCGCTTCGACGTGGTGCTTGGGCGTAGCTGTTTGTTTCTGGTCGGCTTGGGCGAGGTGGCACGAATTGTTATCTTCGGGCGGGTAGCGGGCGCAGGAGTAGTTCATGTTGGTTCTATGGCCGGTATGGGTGCTCATAGGGCTGCTGGTGGTATGGGGTTTGGTGGGTGTCGATGGGAGTGGTGGAGGGGACATAGAGTTGGCATCTTGGTTTGGAGACATGGTTTAAAGATACCGTTTGGAGTGCCTGATAGGCGTACAAGTGGATTTTCAGTGTATGGACGACTGATTTCGTTGGTTGGAAGGTGAGGAAATTGGTCTTTGAGTTAGTAGAGCGAGGTTCATGCAGAAGGGTTAGCAATGAGAATGCATTGGGATGGGGATACGGCGCTATGGACCCGGCAATATGGCCAACGAAGGAATGATACATCTTCAGAATGAAAGAATAGAAAGTATTAAGAGTTGGGTTGCACTATTTCACTTTAGTTGCATTTTGTCCACCAAAGCTCTCTTCCTGGTCTGACACCAGCGCACACCGACATTGCCAAACAGGAAACATAGGCACGGGATGGAAAATCAAACGACGGCGCGAAATGTGACGGAGTTCTCGTGAAATGATCTTATCACTAGACGAAACCGTGGGTCGAACTCTATGCTAGCTTGCACTTGAGATCAGAAGTTCTTTCACATCTATAGGGTCAGTGAAAATATTGTGAGAAAGGTCAGTACTGAAGTCCTAGAGATCAATCTGCTGCAGCATCTCGCAATCGGCCGGAACAATGTTTTCCCTTCGAGTGCTCGTGAATGTCAACCAAGCTTCATCTCGAGTGCGCGTCTTTCTCGCCGTATCTGCCATCCGCCTGTTCAAACATAATAATATAAGACACGACTGCAACAAGACAGCTCGCATATGTAGAGAAGCCTCCCCAAAAAAGCGTTCTGAAGAATAAATTGCGTCTTCGTCACTGGCAAGGCTGTAACCTGGTCTGTCAGCACTTTGGTTTTACCCAAGTCTCATTCTCCGACGGAGATCGACAAGCGTCTGGGAATAAAGCGCTGTGGCCTGCCCCATCTCAGTCAATCGAGCTCAGCCGAAGCGAGCTCAGATTGATTTTGGTGCGAGATGGAGACAGGATCGCTCTGAGATCTGTCGACCGGAAATTGACTTCATGCGTGTGTTTCAGGCTCCTTATCGTCGAGCTGTCCGCGATGCTTGACCGCAAACACTCACTCGGGAGAGCGAGGAAGCAGGATCAACGAACACAGATCTGTGGGTTGTATATATGGAAAAGAAGAAACGGACGTGAAGTGCGCCTGGCAAAATAATTTTAGGCCGCAGGTTGATGTTTGGTCCGTTTGCACTTTTGGTATGGGCGGCAACTTGCCGCAATGAGACAGGATGCCTTCACGGTTCTCGCGCTTGTGGCCCGTCTTTTAACTCGCCATTCTACGAGTCGCCAGCTCCAGTCGCATTCCGGACTCTGATCTTGTGAACCTGTAACTCCCACAGTAAGTCACCCGTCATGGACTCCGCCGCGATTGAGCAAATGAACAAGTTGCGGAAAAGTCTAGGTCTACCTTTACTCGGCGGCGCAGAATCCACGTCTACCGATGGGCCAACCTTCAAAGAGAAGAAAGATGGCCATGCCTCAGATGAAGAGCCTGCGTCAACCATAGAGACCCGCGAGGCAGCAGGGTACGAAAACTTTAAACGCACACAGGATGAGGAAAAGAAGCGACTGGAACGAGAACAGCGAAAGAAAGCACTCCAGAAAGCCAGAGATGCCGCAGCACGCTTTCAGAGACTAGAAGGCAGAGGCTTGGGCGATGTAGATGCTGAGGAAGAGGTTGATGCTAAGGCATGGCTGAAAGGGCAAAAAAAGCGGCAGAAGGAGATTGAGAGGGAGAGAGCCAGGAAACTGGAGGAAGAGCTTGCAGAGCGCGAGAGGCTGGCTGCGATTGAGTATACCAGTTCCGATCTCGCTGGTGTACAGGTTGCCCACGAGATTGGAGACTTCGATGATGGGGCTGGCGATCAGATTTTGACTCTCAAGGACCAAGAGATAGGCAAAGATGATGAGGAAGAAGACGGCGACGTACTGGAGAACGCAGATCTGATTGCGCGGGACAAGTTGAAAGAGAAGTTAGACGCCAAGAAGAAAATTAGATATGATATCCATAACGACGAGAAGCAAGCTTTGCTGTCTCAATATGACGACAAGAAACGGAAAGCTTTCACCCTTGACGCTCAGGGAAGTAGCGTGGAGGAACGAGAGAACAAGAGGCAGGCCATTGGTGAAAAGCTCAAGAACACTATCAGCCTAGACTCCATCATCAAACCCGAGATACAGTCTGACTATCAGGAAATCAAGATCAAGAAGCCCAAGAAGTCTACCAAGAAGAACAAGAGACAAAAGGACGCCGACGAAGACGACATCTTCCCGACTGCCACGAACGGTGATAGTGAAGTCATGGAGGTCGATGCTCCCAAGCCCAGATCAAGGAATGAAGCCAATTTCAATGATGACGAAGATCTATCAAATGCTCTCAGTTTCACCAGAAGAGCAGCTCTCAAAAAGAAGAAGCTGAAGCCAGAAGACCTGATTAAGCAGTTGAAACAAGAAGACCAAGAAGCGCAGACTCCTGAAGCAGAAGGCGGTATTGTGCTAGACGACACGACAAGTTTCCTCGACAATCTGCAATCACGACCGCAAGAAGATGAAGAGTCCCGACCAGTCCACAGGTCGATTGAGAAGTCACCCGAGCCTCGGCAAGAGGGAGAGGACGAGGACGAAGACCAAGCCATGCCCGACTTGAATGAAGCCTACACAGTCGTCGAAGGCGATGAGCAAGCATTACTTGACAACATAGCCAGGCAGCAATCTGGTACACCGAACCCCGAAGTTTCAAGAACAGGTCTCGAAGAAGAACAGACTCTGAGCACGGGACTAGGCGGCGCTCTCGCTCTACTGAGGTCTCGTGGTCTAGTAAAGGAAACAGACCACTCCGACAAGAACTCCCTCTATCGCGACCGCCAACGCTTCATTACCGAGCAGCGCCTCCGCGAGCACGAAGCTGAGCAGCGTGCCCGTGCACAGCGAGAACGTGACCGTCTTAGCGGCAAGAACACTGGCATGTCCCAACGAGAGCGAGAAGAGAAAGCACGCTGGCAAAACGAACATCGCGCTCAGCAAACCTCTATCGCGGCTGCGGCGGCCTTCAACAAAGAATATAAACCTGACGTGGAGTTGAAATATGTCGATGAAGCGGGACGCAGGCTGAACCAGAAAGAGGCATTCAAGCATTTGTCCCATCAGTTTCATGGCAAGGGGAGTGGAAAGGGGAAGACGGAGAAACATCTCAAGAAGATTGAGGAGGAGAAGAGAAATCTGTCGAAGAGCGTGTTGGATTCAAGCAGTGATGATCGGGGTATGCAGAGAGCGCAGGGCACAATGGGGAAGAGGGACAAAGTTGCTGGTGTGCGACTTGGATGATGTGGCATTTGACAATAGCCATGAACGAAAGACCTAGATGTGATGCCTTAAGTTAGTGGAAGTATCAGTTCGTGCTTTGTGCTCTCGATAAAGGCTTGCAATCTTGTCGACGACAAAGTCTTCGTACCTCGAGCGCTTCGCCAGGGTAATGGAAATATATCCTCGCACACAGATCTATTGCTTGAATTCGCAGTCATTGCAAATGGACCACCTCGTTTCAAGAATTACATTTGTATAACGATCACCTTCTACTGGGACGGCAAAGAAGTTTTTAAAGGTGCTGAGGGGCGTTGAAGTACCACGGATTACGAAAACCGAGATGTTCGATGAGTTTGTTCAATTGAGACCAGCACTACACAATGGTCACACCCGATTCAAGGCTTTCAGCAGGCCATCGAGTGGCTCAGAGTGCAATCTGATATTTGCCAGCCGGGAGACAGGCCCTTATGAATTCTCTGCAACCTGTTCCCGACTTCTCTATAATTGCTCTATACCACGCCATCAGCCGCTCACTTTGATATGTCGTCTCCCCAAACCTCCTTTGCAATCTCCACCTCAAGCCGCACCTTCGCCCACTGCTGCTCCTCACTCAATTCGTTGCCCTCCATCGTACTGCTGAATCCGCACTGGTGGCTGACGCACAACTGGTCAAGGCCCCTGGGCACATGCGTCGCTGCCTCCCTCAACCTCTTGATGACGCTCTCCTTGTCGTCGAGATCCGCAGATTTACTGCTCATGACGCCCAGTACGACGACCTTGTGATCTGGCAGGAATCGCAACGGCGCAAAGTCTCCCGACCTCGCGTCATCGTACTCGAGGAAGTAGACGTCGACGTCCAGCTTCTGGAAGAGCACCTGCGCGACGGGCTCGTATCCGCCGCTCGCGAACCACTGGGATCGGTGGTTCCCGCGGCAGAGGTGGATGCCAATTACCATGTCGCTCGGGCGTTCCGAGATGGCCGCGTTGATGAGTTCGGCGTATTGCTCGGTTATTGCTTCCGGGCTTAAGGCGTGTCGATCCGATGCCGATTGGCGCATCGAGGGGTCGCAGAGGTATGCGAGATTGGTGTCGTCGAGTTGGAGGAAGCGGCAGCCGGCGTCGTAGAGAGACCGGATTTCTGCTTGGTACGCTGCTGCTAGATCCGCGAAGAAGGGCGCAAGACCGGAGGACTCGGGGTAGGCGGTGCTGGAGATTGTGTCGCGGGAGCCTCGGAAATGGCACATTGTTGGACTCGGGATGGCGACCTTTGTCGTCACCGTCTCGTCCGCTGCGATGATACCCTCTTTCTTGGCGGCGGCGATTTGAGATTCAAGGTAGAGGAAGTCGTTGAGCTGTATTGGCTTCTCGTGTCGCACTTTGTCTGTGATCACGAGTGTCGGAGGTTGCCATCCTCCTTTGCTGGTGTTGGTGCTGTTGATCCTCCCTTCTACCTTCACACCGCCAAGATGCTGCAGGAAGTCAAGATGGAAGAAAGCGCGGCGAAACTCGCCGTCGGTAACGCTGCGGAGGCCATTGGAAAGCTCTTTGCGGACTACCTCGGAAATGTACTTGTCTTCCAAGGGACGTAGTGACGAGGTGTCATTGCTTGGGAGGTCTGCTCTCGCTTGGAGGATTTCTTTTGGTCGAAGGAGGGAGCCAACGTGGTCGGCCCGGTAGACGCCTACCGGAAGAGGCATGATGGCCTAGGCGTGTTTGGGACGGCTTGTTGATGTTCCGGCTAGAAAATATGGTCAGTAGGGTCAATGTGCGATAGTGTTGTCGTCTGTGAAAGACAATTCTAAACGGGAGTAATCTCTGTTAGTGAAGGAAATTCGGACTTGCACGATCACGTTGCATCGTCCTCGCTTCAGGAAATAGTATGCGAGGGGAGGAATCCGATGATCGTCATGATAGTCAGGCTCGAAGTCAAATCAGCCTTGATGGTAGAAGGGTCCTTCCTCCATCTACTTCGACTCTATCGTGCCGCGGAGAATTCGTGTCGAACCAGCATGTGGCCTGTGCTCCCTATGGTGATGTCGGCAGTTGGAAATAGTGTGCTAAGTAGGATCAGTAGAATGACGAATATGCCGGGTCTTGGCGTGTGCGGCGTGGGGCGGAAGCCCACACCTTCGGTACGCGAGGTCAGGAAAAGCCGACTCGAACGCACCATGATCACGAGTCATGTCGTGAAACTTCTGGTCAATTCCAGCTTTGAATAAGGGAGAGACGATGTGTTTCGAGTGATAGCAAGATCGCGAAGGCTGACTTTCCGCACTACCAGGTCAGCTAGAGGACATGCGTCAAGCTTGCGCCGTCCCTGGTCCGATGCAGCCCCACTATTGCGCAAGGCGATCTATGACTTGCTGCGAAGTACTCGGTACCCTATCTGACTACGTAATTTATGGCCAAGTCAAGATTGACTGGATACGCAGGTCATCTCCGCAACGCTGCAATTTATAGCAACCCTAGATTGACGATCACAATTGATCCCTCGTAATGGGTGGAGGCAATGAAATACCACGTCGACGTCAATCTTCGACGCCTGAGGGACGGCCGTCCACGCCGCCTCTTTGCCTACGATTGATAACACACAACATTCGTTATGCGGCAACATCACTGTTTCCAAACGAACGCCCTTGGCCAGAACGTCTCCCTAATCTTCGTCGACAGTTCTACCACTATGCCTCTCTGCCATTCAATCCGCCTAGCACAATCATCTGCCTGCAGGAAGTACTGCATTCTCAGCTCCGTGACCTATCAATTGCTTTTGGCTCCGACTGGACACACGTAGGCGTTGGTCGAGATGATGGCAAGGAAGCTGGAGAATTCAATCCCATCTTTTACCGGCGCAATGTCTGGGATCATGTCTGGTTTGACACGATCTGGCTTAGCCCAACTCCCAGAAAACCCGGCCTAGGATGGGACGCGGGTTGCAATAGAATATGCACATGTCTCATTCTGAAAGCTCGGCAGCCAGAGGTGACAGGCAAAACATTGATGATATTGAACACACATCTCGACAATGCTGGGTCTGTGGCTCGTCGTGAAGGCGCAAAACTAATATTGCAATATGCTAGACAATGGCGAAGCGACTTTAGCGCCGATCACGTGTTGCTCGCGGGCGATTTGAACTCAACAAGAGACGAGGTTAACGGAGCTTGGGAAATTCTCAATGCAAATGGCAGTGGATTCACCGATGTCGAATCAATCTTGTCCGGCGACAATCCACAAGAATTGAAAAAATTTGGTGACCGAAATACTTTCACTGGCTTTGACGGATATGGTGATGAGGACGAAGTCGGGGTATTGGATTTTGTCCACTATGGCTTGGGTGAAGGCAAGACCTGGGAGGAACTCGATATCGAGCTGCGGTCGTTCTCAGTAGTGCCGAACTTGTTCGACGATGGCGTACGGTGTAGTGATCACCGTGCCGTCGTCGTAGATCTTTTGCTTGGGGTTGGTGGCCCTTGAAGCGCACGGCGATGTTCAGCCCTTGCACACCCAGTGTAAGCAGCTTGAAGCATTCCTCCGCTATGCTTTCAGGAGAACGTTTCATGATAATTCCTTGGACCGTCACTGTCCGACAGCGAGTGACAATTCCCGGACTGAAAGCTCGCGCTCGGCAACACACTCGGTGGTGGCTCATCTGGTCCGCCTTGCACTATCGGGATCCGACTCGGTGTGCTGATAGATCCATGATTTAGGGGCACGCGTCCTGGCGCAGTCGCCCTTGCCCTTAACATGGGTCGCTGTGGCAGAGCTGGCTGGACGGCTCTCCTCATGCGATCAACGAAGCCCAATGAGCTTGTCCACACCGGTCCATCAATGCGCAGTTGGTCGCTAACGAATCTTTTGATAGTGTTATCGACATAGCGGCCCGTAGCAGAACAGCGGTCTTCTCCACTAAACATTGTGTCATTCCATATTTCGCAGCTACCATCTGGAAAGTGGTCGATGCCGCCGCCTTCGGGTTCGTGGCATGTAACATACGCTCGTGCCATCAGCGACTTGATGGATAATTTTGGAACCATCACATCACTCTCCGCACCGTGGTCGCTAAGGGTCACCATGTGCTCGTGTTTTGTGATGCCCTTGACCTCTCGCTTCGATTCGTACTTGTAATGTAGCATAGCCACACGTGTCTCAGCATAATGTTCAAACAAATCCTGTATGCGCCCGATCTTCTCAGACGCAGCAACACCCACATTTCTATCGTCATACTCGATCATTGTGTTCTCAGGATCGAAATAGCCCATCATTGCATACCACGCTCGGAGGTGGATCTCTAGTAAACACTCTCGAGCGTAAGCAATGAGCCGGTTGGTCTTCATGTAGTACGTTGGATTGCCGGACTTCATCTCGGCCAAGCCTTGCTCGACACGATTGAAGTGGACATTGACAATCTCATACTGTCGGGTCAATCGCTGCTTGAGCTCCCAACGTTTCTGTCTCAGCTCGAAGACTTTAACTTCTGAGGGATCTTTATTGTTCAAAGATCTAAGATATGGTAGCAGGTCTTCCCTCAAAAGCTGGATAGTTGCATTACTAGATGCGCTTAGATTCATGGTCTCGAGGTCGTCCAGTCCTCGTGAGATAAGTTCTTGCATGACAATGGCGATATTCGTAGCTTCGACGCTGAGGTTGTCGGCCGTTGCCAGGCCACGCAGATACCGTGCTCGAAGTTCGGCAGCCTGAACCTTGTCCTTTGCGGCCTTCGCCCGGTCTTTGATTGCGTTTGAGACTTTGACAAGGGCTAGCATCAGCCCAAAGGCTGCGCCGACGACTGGGACAGCTGTAGTGGCAACCTGCGCCACAGTGCCAAGCTGTCGGTGAACCGAACAGTACTCTTTCATTACATTGAGGAACTCTTCTTGAGTGCATTTTGAATACTCAAGATTTGCACACGCCTGCAATGCCGCCTCACCGTGCTCGGCGTTGATACTGAGGCCATTCTCTGCGAAGAGCTTGAGGAGTTCCTCAATGTCAATGGTACCACCAAAGCAGTTTGTTTGTCGAAGTTCTGAGGCTGCCGCTTCCAAGTCAGAGGCCCGAGCTGCGGAGGCTGAGTGTTCCATTGCCGTGTTTGACGGGCTTTGACAGGCTACTGACCAGAGATTCCGAACTCGAAGAATGAAAGGCTCTCAGCAGCGATCCAGCTATCTTGACGCCAAAGAGCATTGAAGTCGTGCTGTCAGGACGACTCATACTCTGATCTGTCTGAACTGGTCTTCCAAAATCCTCCGGCAATGATATCGAGATATCTCAAGACAAATCCGTCTTTCACTGACACCGTTTGCCATGCAGAGCAAGGGTAATTGGGAAAGAACGAATTCTGATCGGTAGCGAAAGTGTCAGTGCGCTCCGCACCATTGTGTAGAAGCTTTTTGTACCTTGCATGGTACATGCTGTTGTGGGACCAGCACGTCTCGAATATCCAGACCGCCTGTCAGCGGTGAAGTCAACAAACCCACGCTCGCAAGGAGGAAGTAAGTCTAGTCCTAAAATGGGAAGGCTTCCAGAACAAACTGCAAGGATAGAGTGGGCACAAAGTGCCTTGCCGGAGGCTTTAAGCACAGACTCATAACGACAAGTGGAGGTCAGAGCTTGTGTGTCGAATGCTGAAGCTTTGCTGCTCATAAAAACATGGTTCAACTAATACATAGACGTTCTGTCACGCATACAAGTCACTAAGACAAAGAGTCTTTCCAAGGCGCACCGATATCACTCAACATGCCACGAGCTTCTCATCTTGAACCCTCACTAGCCACCGCTGCAACCTCCATTGTGAGTCCAAAGCAATAGTCCGTCGATTACAGCCTGATTTTATCCATGGTAAATCTACGAGAGTAGGTGTAGGAAGAAAGCGGCTGCGCCAGCTTGAGCCAAAGTGTGATGGACGGTTTTGAATGGCTTGGTCCTGCGTGAATTTCTTAGCGTTGTGTGCCCAAGCCGTGAGCGAAAAGAGTGAAGGTACAAAGCGATCGTCTCATATCTCAGGAGTACGTCGGGACCATGTGGCAGTGGGACGATATGTCACTTGAGCAGTGTATAATGGAGGTTGCAATCGCTCTAAAGTGGACACGACAGGTGTTCCTACTACACCCGCTCCTCAGTAATTAACCTCTAGAGTTTTGATTTGTTGTCATTGTTCGATGGTCAGACTGGGCGCCGTAGGTAAACCGCGATGCAGGAGCATAGCGAAGACTAGAGCCTGTGGAAAGCTTGGTGTAGTGTCCATTAGAAGAGAAAGCTATCCCATTATGCTCCGCAGCTTCGGACGTCTTTGCTTCACCTGAATGATGCACTTCCAACACCACCATTGAATATCTTCATAAATGTACTCGTTAGTAACCACCGGTGCTCACTACCCAGACCATGTTTGGAATGCTGTTGTACAAATCAAGGCAAAGATTTCGCGTCACTGACCTGAAACCGCTAAAGAAAACATGCAGCTAATGATGAGAACAGAGTCAAGTGCATCGAGGCCACAAGACACAAAACAGCGATTTAAAAACAGCAAAGCCGGAGTAAAAGGTTAGCTCGAAGGTCTTTACGGTCTCCCTGATTCGCGGGGCCCTACATGAGATTTGACGGTCTCCCCGGTGGAGCCGCGATAAATCCTTCCCAAGCTGCACCCGGTGCGTCTCGCATCGCGGCTGCTGGGATGGTGACCAAGCACCCGGCCCTACCGTACATCACGAGTTGGAGTTACTCCGTACAAGCTCTGTCGCTTCACTTTCAGTGGGGGACATTCATTACGTGCGATTGAGCTTCTAATATATCTTAAGGCATCGATTTCTCTATCTTTGACAGTACCATGTGCAGGAATCCACCTCCGAGCTGCGGTGGCATCGTACTCTCCTAGTTGGAAGCCGAATCCGGGCCGGCTACAACATCCCCGATATCAGAAAGAAGCTCTAGCATCATGGAGAGACAGGAATATTCGGCGTTACTGGTGGGCAGGCCTCCGAGGTCGATATTGTCATGACGCTGACAAGCTCTGCTAGCCAACCCTTGAACCAGAGCAAGCTGTTGACATTCTCAACGGTCGCGTGGCTTTGATCAATAAGATTCATGGAGATATCGCAGACTGGCTGCAGGTTGGTCGCATACCTGGCGGATTTGTAGGAACGAGCTTACAGGCGCATAGGAACGACGAAAAGTTGAAGAACAATATGCCTCGTCGTTGCGCAAGCTTGCGCGCCGGCCGCAACAAGACAATGCCAACGCCCTTGGAGTCTTCCAAATGTCATGGCAGCGCATCGTCAATTCCATGGAGAACATGGCACAATCCCACGAAACCTTAGCCGCGAAGATTCAGGCCGATGTTGAAACTCCCTTGCGACAGTATGCCACGATGAATCGAGAAATGCAGAATATAGGCAACACTTCGGGCAACCTGTCCGCTATAGCCAAAGATCTGGCGAACGCGCAGAAAAAGGCGCAGAAAGAGGAGGCAAAGGGCAGCAGTAAGGCCGAAGGCGCAAGGTCAAACTTGGACGATGCAACGTCGCAATGGAACTCGCAAGCTCCTTTCGTATTTGAGCAGCTGCAAGCACTGGACGAAACACGAGTTAATCATTTAAGAGATGTGCTGACACAGTTCCAGACGCACGAGCTGGATCAGATCGAAAGAGCCAGGGCTAGTGCCGAGTCGTGCTTGAACGCCCTGTTGAATGTGGAAACCGCAGATGAGATTAGGACGTTTGCTCTGCGGACAAAAGGTCAGGCAGGTGCTCCTGCCGCAAGACGCGACTCGGCTGCCACATCCTCGAGACCTGCCGGTACAAACGTACCGCCTGCCCCTCCACCCCCTAGGAATGCGAGTGTCGAGCAAAGAGTCAACTCTGTCCCCGGCCAGGACAGACTGGCACCTTTGCCTGAACCTCCGAAAGAAAAGAAATTGAGTGGTCTGAAGAGACTGGGTACTGTTATGGGCAGGAGGAAAAACGCAGCGCCACCACCCTTGCCATCCGAGAAGAAAAAGGAAAAGACGCGCTCTTTCGTTCCATTCAGAAGACAGGAGTCGTCCCGCAGCTTTCAGGACTCCGAAAGCGCAGGTCAGGACATGTCGCCACAAAGGTCTCGGGATGGCAGGACGAGCAGTCGACATGACAGCGAAAGACCTCCGCAAACACAGGAGACTCGAGTTTCAGATGCGCAGCCGCCTCCAGCGTTGAACGGCACAGCTTCGCACGCACAGCCAGACACAGACCCGCAGCAAGGTCTTTCGCAGACGACACCAATGCAGCCACTTGTCCCAGAGCCAAAAGAACTGACAAGGTCAGACAACCTCTCGCCAGAATCTGCTTCAGAGATTAGAACCCCTGATCGACGAAGTGTGCAACCGGATCCCTTCGCACAAGCAATGGACACATCGGCATCGCCAACGGAAGAGTCAGCCAGGACTTTCGAGATTAAAGATCAACCAATTCCCGAAGACTCCAGTGCCGCCCAACTCGCCATGAACAATATGGCCAATCAACTGCGTATACAAGCCCAATCGTCCGGTCTAAATCGAGTACAAAGTAGTGTGAGAGGACGACGTGATGTAAGAAACACCATGTTCGTCTCTAGCCCGGCCCAGCAGCAACAGGAGCTCGCTTCTGCTTCACTCGGAACATCCGATGCGGCGGCACCATCAACACCAGCATCCACGCTCACCGCAGCGACAGGAGCCACTGGTCCAACACCAATCACCACCGCGACTGGAAGCACTTCAGACGCTGTTTCTCCTTTGAAACGCTCGGCAGGAACAGGCACGATTCCTGAAGACGCATCTCATGTCACATCTGATTCACATTCTATGCATTCCGCTCACAGTGTCGCTGGCACGGCCCATCATACCGAGATGACTCAGCCGGGACTCAATGCTTCAATCGTCGAAACAGTCAATACCTGGCTTGGCGACAGCGGCGTTACACGGTCATTCGTGGTCGGTGAAATTGCCTTGGCCTACAATAAATCAAGTCTAGCTGTCTCATCCGAAAGCGAGGTCCTCCGCCTGCAAAATTTTCACCAACTCGAAAAATGCGCGCAGAACCCGCAATTTGTCACACCTCACGCTCCGACCGGGGGTGAGTTGCATCAGACCCAAGAACCGGGCACATACACTGTTGCTTTGCCCTCGATATCTCGCTCTCTTCCGTCTGTTGCATTCAAATATCAACTACACCTTGACGAATCCAATATCTCTGCATACAGCCCGCTACTCTTGACACAGGCGTGGCAAATTGTGGAAGGACAAGCAAGCATTATCTTGATGTACAGTCTCAATCCCTCATTTGCACCATTAGCATCCCCTGGAACAAGTTCAAACCCAACGCCCAAGGAACTCACTCTCAGAAATGTCGCATTGACGATAAGTCTGGATATCAAGGAGGGCGGACCGAAGGCCATAAGCGCGCAGATGATGCCCGTGCAAAACGCCCATTTCAAGAAGCGGAAGAGCGCTGTGGTCTGGAAGTTTTCTGAGCTCAAAGTCAAGCAGAACCAGGAAAGATTGCTTGTGCGCTTCATGGTTGAGAATAATGGAACAGCGAAACGAGGCGCTGTTGATGTGAAGTTTGAAGTACAGAGTACGTTAGCATCTGCGCTGGGTGTGGAAAGACTGGTGAGTGGTGTGGAGGCGAGCGCACCAGCCCGGGATCCGTTCGCGGATGAAGATGAGGCGCGGAAGAGTGCGGAGGGGCAGACGCAGCAGGGACAAAGGTGGGAGGATGTACAGTCGAGGAAGTTGCTTATCGCGGGAAAGTATAGTGCTTCTTAGAATTCGTGGCATCGGTAAATAGTGGTAGACTAGATAATCGATGATATTCCTACCCTCGCTGTGGCCAAGTATTTTTGGATACCGTTTCCTAGGATGGCTCGAAGTCTTACTCACAAGGTAGCACAAGAAGACCGATCTGATGTTCGCGCTTCGCAAATCGGAAGGTTGGCCATTCAATTTGCAGTGTGCACTTATTTGCTTGGACTCAGCATTTGACATGAATTAGACACCTACTTGTTGGTATAGCCATCCCGTACGGCTCGCTATAAGGGCAATTGTAAACATGTCCTCTTCATAATGGGAAAGGTGTACTCAGCTCCCAACACGACGAGTTCGAATACCTTTCTCGGTACTGTTGCTAAGGTCTTCCCGTAGGTGTCTCGACACCATTCCTCCGTGTCCCAGCCGGTCTTTGCGACTGCTCTGCCGTGCGTTCTACTCCTCTGTGGAAATCTCCTCGTCAAGCTTACCGATTGGGCTTCAAGTTGTTGGTGGTACTTGGTGGATCGTTTCTTCTCTGTCAGCTGTGCTTCAGTCGTCACTGGCCTTTCTAGATATCTGGTCAAATTTCTAGCATCAGTGACAAAGCTGACAAAGCTCTGGATACAGCTCCGGCCGTTAGAGAGGCCCCGAGACCATGTCGGACGATGGCTTAAGAGCATTGGATTGAGTCTCATGTCCCTAGTAAAATCATAAATTGGGGTCGAAGTCTGTCCCAAGCGTTGTAAAATGCACTGTCAATGTGAACTGACCTTGGGCTGGAGCGCGGACTGCGATCGCGGCGGCCGCTCATGACTCGAAACCCATGTTTACTTTAAAGGACAATCATTTTTGAATAAGATGCATCAGAGCATTGTACTTCCCGGGCCGAAAATTGAAGTTACTGAGAATGCTTTGCCCCCTCGCGTTTTGAAAAGGAAATATCAAATATTGCGGCTGGGGTCTGGAACCAATTGATATCTGGACGCATACACCTCAGACCATGGAGCAAACGAATGAGTTGTAGCCAGGGTTCATTTCGGTTAAGATTGCTTCGTGGGATCACACCTGACATTCTTATGCCTGAGACGGAACCACGGCCTTTCGATACCCAATACTTGACGCGGGCTAGAGGCTATGTTGGATCTCACGACAATATCTTTACGTAGCTCCACTGTGAAGCTGCAATAGAGCAGTGCGTAGGACTCTGAATCCAACTCTGAAACCTGGAGAGGTGGGGCCGTACCGCATCAAAAGGCCAAAGCGGCAGGGGATCCTATTTTGAGTTTCGTGTTCCTGGTTTCGAAGTCCCCATTCGTTCAGCTTCGTCCATGGCCGGCAACTCTGAGCCATAGGGAGCTTGACAATCATACAGCCGTTTGCAAAACCGGCCTGCCCACAGCGTCGTTATGCAACACTTTTCGGACCACACACCAAGTCGCCCTTGCATGATTAGCATCTAGGCTTCTACTGTAATGTGGATTAAGTCCGTCTTCATGTGATGCACAAATCATCGATGAGTGGAGTTTTACAATTTGCAAGTCATTACCCGTTATTTACACTGCTTTCGCTCGGCCGCCTTTCATCTGTCCGATATGTTTGGTTGCAGACACACAGAACGGGAAAGTAGGGGACAAAAAGAAAACTGCTTTTCTAAAAGGCTGACCTTACCACAAGCAACAACCGTGCTAGGTTAACATGCCTGAGGTTTCGGCCACATATTGGATCCATTTAATATGTCATGAAGTCAAGCTTGAAAGTCTAAACGATCTGCTCTAGCTAAGTGAGCTCCAGCGATTTGATGATCCATTGCGAACCAGAATTCGTGGAAGACACCGTAGCAAAAAGGAGTGATGTTGCAATATCCTGCCGGCAAGCTCACTCACAATCAGACCACATCAGTCAACCCAGGCTCCAGGCATACGGCTGCTTCGTTGGCCCCCTTGCTCTCCCGTAAAGCCCCTGGCAATCAGCCACTCTACCAAGGTCATAAGTACACTTTGGGTGTGATGATGTGAAGGACCAAGTACCTTAATGCACAGCTCCATACAGCGAGTCATCAACTCTATAGCTTTGTCATCGTGATCTTGCTGTTTTAATGTGTGAGCTAGGTTGTTCATGCTGGTCAGCGTGGAGGGATGCTCCGCCCCAAGCACCCTCGAACTCGTCTCCATCTCTTGCACAAATAGCTCTTCCGCCTCTCTCCACCGGCCTTGATTCCAGTACGTCGACGCCAGGTTGGTCATGCTGGTCAGCGTGGAGGGATGCTCCGCCCCAAGCACCCTCGACCTCGTCTCTACCACTTGCACATCCAGCTCTTCCGCCTCTCTCCACCGGCCTTGATTCCGGTACGTCGACGCTAGGTTGGTCATGCTGGTCAGCGTGGAGGGATGCTCCGCCCCAAGCACCCTCGAACTCGTCTCTACCACTTGCACATCCAGCTCTTCCGCCTCTCTCCACCGGCCTTGATTCCGGTACGTCGACGCCAGGTTAGCCATGCTGGTCAGCGTGTCGGGATGTTCCGCCCCAAGCACCCTCGACCTCGTCTCCATCACTTGCATAAACAGCTCTTCCGCCTCTCTCCACCGGCCTTGATTCCAAAACGTCGACGCCAGGTTGGCCATGCTGGTCAGCGTGTCGGGATGTTCCGCCCCAAGCACCCTCGA
>AMYF01000084.1:0-70439 GCA_000315175.1 Herpotrichiellaceae sp. UM238
ACGTCGACGCCAGGTTGGCCATGCTGGTCAGCGTGTCGGGATGTTCCGCCCCAAGCACCCTCGACCTCGTCTCCATCACTTGCACTTCCAGCTCTTCCGCCTCTTTCCACCGGCCTTGATTCCGGTACGTCGACGCCAGGTTGGTCATGCTGGTCAGCGTGGAGGGATGCTCCGCCCCAAGCACCCTCGACCTCGTTTCTACCACTTGCACATCCAGCTCTTCCGCCTCTCTCCACCGGCCTTGATTCCGGTACGTCGACGCCAGGTTGGCCATGCTGGTCAGCGTGTTGGGATGCTCCGCCTCATGGATTTCCATCTGTCCTTTAAGAGCTTGTTGAAGGTACCTCTCCGCGGCAGACCAGTCGCCCTTCCAGTTTAACGCCTCCCCAAGGTTGTTGTAAGCCTGTACTGTCTGTAGGTCTGAAGTGCCTAATGCATCCTCGCCCCACTGTACCACGGTAGTATGCGCTTTCACAGCTTCGTCGTACTTCCCATCAACAACAAAACACAGACCCATCTTCTCGAGTAACCAGTACCGCTGAGGCAGATCTTTAACCGCTCCGTCTTCACAAAGACGCTGAGCGTGCGGCAAGTAAGCGGTCCAGGTGCGTTTGTGCTTATGGTCTCGTGTCGGGAAGAGCTGAGCCATCCGCGTGATGCAGGCTTTCGTGCAATCTGTAAGCGATCCCTCCATCTTCAGCCAACTTCGAGCGGCGAGCTGCACCAGTCGATGTATATCGTACAATTCCTCCGAATCTGTCGTGCTGCTACTGCCTGTCTGTCTTCTCACGAACGAATATCCTGTCAAGACGGCAATAGCGTCAACGACGTCGACGTCCGAGCCACCTTCTGGTAGCAGGGACCGTGGAATGTTCTTTTCATGAAAGCACGCCATGGACGAGAGGAATGTTGCCGCGAGAGGGTAGCGTGTGCGGATGTGGTTAAACGAGATGAGCCACGTGGTAGCAACTGGATTTTTAGCATTAGGATATCGTGATGGATCACCAAAGTCCTTGCTGAGAAGCTTGATGACGTCTACCTCAGACTCATCGAGAAGCTCAATATAGGTCTGCACGGGTCGCTGAGTCATGTTGATAAACGAAGCCGCCTGAACAATAGCGAGCGGGAGGTAAGCCAGCTTGTCCACGAGAGTTAAAATTGTAGGTCGGTTTGCCGCGAGATCTGGTGTTTGCAACCCATTTAAAAGTATCTCAACGGCTTCGTCTGGCGACACAGCTTCAAGATTGATCACTTCTCTTCCTGCAAGAAAAGTAGCCACACGCCGCGTCCGGGTCGTGATGAGGATAGAGCCGTTGGTCGTTCTCGGTAGGTATTCCACAAGTGAGAATTCCTGCCGGTCCGAATCTGGTGGCTTTCCCCATAAATCCTCGTCATCGGCATTGTCGAGTATTAAGAGCCATTTGTCTGCAGACGGGTTGCTAAGCCGCTGCTTAACAAGGGTTCTAATATCCGCTTTATCGTCTTCAATCCCCGCAATTCTGAGCTTCTTTCCGATCTCAAGCACATCCTTTTCAAAGGTCAGCTGCTGCGCCGCCTCAATCCAAAAGATCGAATACTGTGGGTGCTTTGACTTGATTTGGAAGGCCAGCTCAAGTGCCAGTCGACTTTTACCTATCCCTCCCAGGCCGAGGATAGATGTGATTCGACGAGTGCCGGTGTCGAACATCTTCTGTTCAAGGCGCTCAAGCTCATCGGTGCGGCCAACAAAACCTGGCATTGGGTCAAAAGGCATATGCCATACAGGACAGGACAGTTCATCTGAGGAAAATAAGCTGCCATTACCATAACATCGCGACACCGAATATAGATACTAACCTCTGTCGGCCGGCTGGTCGGGGATTGTCCACTCTTTCAGAAATGCCTTCAGACAAGCAGCAGCCATAACGGCAGCATAAGCTTGCCACCCCTTGTTCTTATGACTGTCAGCGTAATCACAGGCTGCCTTGATCACCACAGTCGGATGTTGGTCCCACACTCCCGCACTTTCCATTTCAAATGCGATCACCTCGTCAGCCTTTGCTATCCGGTCGCGATCCACGCCAGACTTCATCACCGTATTCGCGGACCCAAATCGACCAAAGTGTATAGACGGGGTGTAATTTGATACAGTTCCCGTATCTTGTATTTCAGGAGGGCAGTGCCGCTTGCGAGGGATGAGCTTGTCTTCCTCGCATTCAAGATCCTTGCAGCTCTTTGAACAAGTCCCGAGGTCCTTGTTGCACATATCACAACTCATCCCCGATCGGTGTTGATGTATATAAGACGCCTCGTAGAGCCGGTCTTGAGTCGCTCCAGGATATTCAGCCGCAGGAACTTCTTTCTGGAACTCTTCCGAATGGATCAGCAACGCAAGGTTTTTGGTCAGCCTTTTACGAGTCTGCCGCGTTTGCAACTTGCGAATAAATGATCGGATCTCCAGGCTCGCTCTGCCTAAGCTGTCTTCAATTTCCTTCTTTCTCTGGAATCCATTGGGATACTGTCTGCCGAAGTCGTACTGGATCACGGCCGTACTGATTATAATGTCACCTAGAACAATCTCTTCCTGCGTTGCTGCATGAACCGGTACCACGCCACATATTCCGACTACCAACGCAAGCTGGATGCCTGGGAAACTGGAGCGAATACCAGCGGCTACGGCTGACGCGCCGGTATTACCCATATCGGGCATATGGGCCAGGACAACATTTTGCTTCCCAATCACGCCCGTCGAATAAGCATTCTGGTCTCCCTCCGCTTTGCCGTATTGCTTGTCTTCATCTTCCCAGCATCTATCGAACACAGATTGCACATTTTCAGCTTCCAACGGCAGGGCGCAAATGATTGCCACCTTGAAGTCTCGGCGATTTCGAGGGGGAGGGGGTGTCGACATCATTATTTCAAGAGAGGCTAGAATCTAGAATCGCGATTTACCATCAGACAGAGTCAATGCCTGTCGACGACAACAGTGATGCTCTTGATTCGAGGTAGCGTATAGCTGCAAATTCGATGATGAGACGCATTCGGAGCGAATTTCAAGTCGACGAGCGTGAGGAGGTCGGAGACTGTTGATCAGGCTGAACCAAAGCAGCTGTGCCTGTTTTTTTACGCCCCTCAACCCGACCAATCCTCTTCAGCCTAGAAGCGCGAGCAGCTAAGCGACAATACGAGCCTCAGAAACTGACCAACGTGTGAGTACGTTGCTACAGAGCCTGGAATCGCTGGCCATTGCTTGCCTCGATGGCAAAGAGAAGCCAGCACTCTTGCGGGTAAGGTAGTTGATTTGATGACGTGCCATTTTCGAGCGGACGAGTGACACGAAGATAGCCTAAATTCGGCCAAAGCTGCGGATGACTAAGTCAACGTGCCTAAACCCTTCACCCTTGACACTATTGGCAACCCGCGCAGGACAATCATCAAATCGACCAACACTCCGAATATCGAGATCCACCGATCCCTCAGGTCATAAACACGGGAATTTCGTGCTGTGCTAGGTCGGAAGGGCACGGGTACGCCCGCAGCTACCCCGGTTGACAACAACGGGGATATGTAACAATGTCGCCACGTACAATCTCGTTTGTTTGCGTCTGGTCTTCACTGGTTGAAGAGCTCTGCCGCCGCAAAGTGCAGTGGGCAGAACGCGAGACAACGTCGCACATTTGGAACAGAAAATGATGAGTATTGACTTGCAAGATCGTAAAACTCCACTCATTGATGATTCGTGCATCGGATCAGGATAGGCTTATCCGAACGTAGTAGAGGCTGGAGACCAGCCCTGCAGGAGCGGCTTGGTCAGTGGTTGGAAATAGTGTTGCACCACGACGCTGTAGGCAGGCCGGTCTTGCAAACGACTCTATCAATCGTGCACTTACATTAATTCGTAAACATGCGCTTTCTCCAATCGAACCAAAATTTCCTTGTGCGTCAGCTCAAAGCGGTGCAGCAGGGTAATTCCACGTCTTCTACTTTTTCCGTATGATACCACAAATAGACGGCAATCTCTACGGTGGGACCTGGACGCCAGAATGCACAACCAATAGGACTGCTCTCTTTTAAACGAGTTCAGGGCGAAACATCACGAAAAAGAGCTATACCAGCCGCTAAGATGGCGATTCATTGATCCTTTTTAGTGACCTTCGTCTTGCATTCTCAGCCTTATTTGTATCTCCCTTTGACTCACCTAGGTTCGCCTTACAGCGTCCAGTGCTTAGCAGTGTAAGCGAAGTAAATCCTGTATCGCACTCACCTCTCCCCTCTCCCTATACCGTCAGCCTTACAAGCATAGCGCGTAATACCCCACATGTAACATGTGAACCAGCTTCCCCACATTTGTCTTGTTCGGCATACCTTCCTCCTTGCCTTTGGTCGCGTGATAGGTCAGGTCGTAACGGGTGGAGGTAGAATGGTGGAAGACGCTGAAGTGGAAGCGCAGGCATTAGCAAAGCGACACCGGGATGTAATGAAGGCGCGGAAATGAGAGGAGGAGGTTGATCCTAGGAAGGGAGATTGCAGGAAGGCTGGCGGACGGCTTGAGAGCGGAGCAAGATTCTAATTATACTGCGTAAAGTGTGATTGGGTGGTACATTTCGGCCCCAACATAGTTGGGCAAGAGGGCATCAACCATGGCATGAAGAGATAATTCGGCCCATGTTCGAACTTGTTTGCGAAATGTCTGATGTCTGCACGAGGATGTCGAATCGATTCCTCTCCACCTCGAAAGGATTCGGGAGCGAGATTACACCATTTGATCCTCTACCTCTTTGGGTTTTGTAGTCCCCATGCCATATGCCGCTCCGTGTGCTTCAACAGCCCTGTGGACGTTTACAAAAACACGCGCTCTACCCTCACTCTTCTCTCTTCTCTTTCTCCAGCACCTTCACTATTCCATCACTTTTCGCACTGCTCCAGTCGCTCACTCCCTTCGACATTCATTTTCGCCGCCCACAGCCGCTGGTTTGGGCAACGTTTGGCTCATCTTCTACCACATTCACTCACCAAGCTCGACCTTGACCATCGCACTGAACTGTGTTCTTCCGCTCTGGTTCATTCAGTACTCGATCCGCCACTCCTCATCACCCTGACCCTTGACCAGTGGGTGCCTGTTTTTCTTTTGCAAGAGGTCTAGATCCGGCTGAAGCAGCATAACAAGCCTCGACACCCAATACTTCACTACTTCACAAGCTATCCATCATATTCTTGCCACCTAGTCACAATGCAACTCTCATATCTTCTCTCCATCTTCATGGCCTTCCTCGGCGCCCACGCCTGGTCGTTCACAGTCAACAACAAGGAGAACTTCTGCGGCAAGCAGCGCGGGTACTTCAGCGCGTTCGGCGAGAAAAACTGCTACAACCTCGCAAGCGAAGTCGAGGCCAATGTTCACTCGTTCACGTGGTGCTCGATGCCCTGGACCCGGTGCAGCATCACGATGCACAGCGAGCGCGGGTGTAATGGGAAGATATTGGGGGAAGCGACGGCGGCGTATCCTACGATCTGGGAGAAAAAAGCAGTATCGGCGGCGGGAAGCAAGATGAGGAGCTTTAGGGTTCAGGGCTGTTTCCTGATTGGGAAGACTCTGGATGTTACGAATTGCTACAACGGAAAGGCGCCGTGGGAGCAATCTAGATTTTGCCCTGCCTGAGTTTCGGGTTTAGGGATGTTTGGAGGCGTAGGAAGGTCATGGGATTTGGAAAAGGGAATGTTTCGTAGCTAGGAAATATGGAAAGAATGTCATCTCAAATGACGCATTTCGCAAGACGCGTAGAATTGCATGTTCGTCCACGCAGCCAGAGCTCGCTTGCTTCACCTTTCTTGTCAGCTGAGACCTGCACAAAGGGCGCTGTTGCATAGATATGGTTGAACCAGAGAGTATCAGCAAGGTTCCGCAAGCCGTTCCACAACACGTAGCTGTTTAACAAATGGTGGCTGTGTCGTCAGTATATAGCGTTTCCGTAGAGTGTAAAGGGGGCTGTTTGTTTGGTCTCGACACAGGGTAGAAGGACTTTTGTCAAGGAAGTAGGTCAAGTCGCGTGACAGGAAAGGTTGTCGTTGCCATGCCGAGTTCAGCCCGTTATCAGGAGTCAAGCGTACTTGTTTAATTGAGCTGCCAAGCATACCTTCGCACCTATTCGGTCTGTGCTCAAATACTCACGGTCGCAGAAGTGGCTTGGCTAGCGACACACCTCAGCAATGCGAATGTTCAAGAAACGGCATAGGCCTTCTCGGCTTTGGGACGTAAAGTCATGCCAGAATAATCTGGGAGACGAAAGAAGAGGCACAAGAGTGCTAAGATTCGTGACGCTAGAAAGCTTAACCATGTCCACTGTGCTAGACAAGCGGAAAGGAAAAGCCACTTAAGCTTAGCAGCGTACACTTTCGTCATCTTGTTGGAACAGCCGCGGCAGTTATCCTCCGCGACGCTGGCGATGATAGGCCTAGACACGTCGAAATAGAGGCATGTGGGGTTGCCGATGATGTCGTGCCCTCTGGCTGATGCAGGTCCAGTTGGGGGTTAAACCTTGTGAAATGTTTATTGGAATGAAGGTTGGTACTTTCTGAGCGTTTCGTGCGTTTCGTGACCTTCGTTAAGGCGGACATCTTGCACTTTCCATTACTTCGCCCTGTATCATTGCTTTCCATTCTCATAATGCATATTCTCCAGGCTGCACTGGCAGCACTGCTTTCGCTCCAGACGGCGACCACGAGCCCGGTGACTCAACCAAGAGCTCGATCACTATACGTGGTAAAGGAGACACATTTTGTCCCACGAGGATGGTCTGCTACTGGAGAACCACACCCGGACCATGTCCTTGACCTCAAGATCGGCCTCAAAAACAAGAGATTCAGCGAACTCGAGCAGCACTTATACCAAGTTTCGCTTCCCACTCACGACCGCTACCGACAACATTTATCCAAGGACGAAGTTGACGCTTTGGTAAGACCTGACGAATATGCCTCCACACTCGTGGACGAGTGGCTGAACGATCATGGCATCGAAGAAGGACAACGCAGATACAGCTCTGCAGGAGATTGGGTAATGATGTCTCTACCAGTGGCCCAGGTCGAGCGCATGTTGGATACTAAGTATTCTGTCTACAAACACGAAGACGGTACTATTCTAGTGCGGACGACCGAATGGTCTCTACCACAGCATCTGCATGAACACGTTAGCACTATCCAACCGACCACCGCATTCCTACGAGCTTCGCCGAAAATCCAGACGTTGCTCGAGAGTCCGCACGCTCCAGAGATCAATGGCGACCACTTTCCACCTAATGCCACGGATCTAATTAGCGTATGCAACTGGGAAGGGGTCACTCCTGCTTGTCTACGCCTGTTGTACGGTACGGATAATTACACTGCTCAATCATCTGATTCCCACATTGCATTTACCAATTATCTCGGCGAAGTGGCCAACCGCTCGGATACTGCTACGTTTCTTCGAATGTTCCGACCAGACGCGATCTCTTCTGCAGAGACACATGAGCAGATTTCAATTGCTGGGGGTCCGATTGACAATGGAACCGCTGGTGCTGGACGCGAAGGCAATCTCGACCTCCAAACTATCGCTGGTCAGGTTTGGCCTGTGAACATTACATCTTACTCTACCGGCGGTAGCCCACCCTTTCAACCAGACTTGCTGACCCCTACCAACACCAATGAGCCTTACCTCGTTTGGCTGGAGTACGTTCTAGCTCAGGAAGACATCCCGCAGACCATATCGACCAGCTACGGCGATGACGAGCAAACAGTGCCTTTGTCATACGCACAAGCCGTCTGTGAAGGCTTTGCACAACTAGGTCTCCGAGGTGTTTCATTGCTCTTTAGTAGTGGCGACTTCGGTGTCGGTGCAAACGACACATGTGTCTCGAACGACGGCAAAAATACTACTACGTTCCTCCCAGCCTTCCCAGCATCGTGTCCATACATTACCGCTGTCGGCGGCACTCGTAATTTCCCCGAAGTGGTAGCATACGATACAAGAAATGGCTACGTCAGTGGCAGCGGCTTCAGCAACTACTTCACGCAGCCGGCATATCAAAAGGACTCGGCGGTCGTGGACAGATATGTTGAGTCGCTTAATGGTCAGTATGACGGTCTCTATAACAAGAATGGGCGAGCATACCCCGATGTTGCAGCTCAGGGATACAGGTATATTGTGATCTATGGCGGGTCAGTGATCACATTGGATGGCACGAGCGCCTCTGCTCCAACTGTCGCTAGCATTTTTGCTTTGGTCAATGATGCTCTGATGGCAGACGGACAGAAACCATTGGGCTTCCTGAACCCCTGGCTGTACACAGGAGCTGGCGAACAGGCTTTCACTGATGTTGTGAATGGAAGTACGACAGGGTGTAATACTGCTGGCTTTAGTGCAGGAGAGGGATGGGACGCTGCTTCCGGTTGGGGCACGCCTCAATTCCCAGTCATGCTGGACATACTAGGGCTAGGAGATGGCTCAGCTTAGGGAAGAGCTTTGCTCTCTTCGAGAGTGACGGATACACGCATATGCATGCGTTAGCGCCTTTTCCTCGTTGCCTAACAATGCTTCACGTCGGTAGCCTTCTTGTGGCACGAGACTTAGAATTGACAGTTAACTAAATAGAAATGTCATGGAGTGATTCTTTACTACCTTTTGGAGCCGATCAAGTCTCCCGAAGTTTTCTCGAATGCACCCGAGGTATAGAGCGAAGATGAAGTTATTAAGCCACCTACTCTTACCCATGCAGTAACTGCCAGGCATTGGTTCTGATCTGATGAACCCACTGAACCGCGCTCGCGTGGATCAACAGCAGCTTCAGATGCGCAAACATACGTACATGTACAACTCAGCTTCGCTTCAAATCATGCAGAAGCCCGAATCGACGTAGGAATCCCGAAAGTCGCGATCCTCGGCCAGAGCCTGGAGATACGGGTCAAGTGCATGGTTCACGGAGTGGACAGGGGAGACGGTGAAGAAGGTGAGTTTGAATCCAAATGAGGACTGGCCGAGGCGGGCGTTACGACCAAAGTACAGGTAATCTTGTTGGGTCGATGAGGTGGTTTGACGGTGTGTGGCCTTTAATCGTGTGCAATTGACAAAATATTAGGTGGACGATGGGTTTGGACAAGATAACTGTGTTCCAGATATGCTTGATCCAACCTCCTGGCATGCGTTTTGGCAGAAGCGATAACCAACACTCTGTGTGTAGAACGTGATAACTTGTCGCAAGCGAACACATCACTTGAAAACCCTCGTGAGCATTAATGAAAAGATGCTAACTCAATCAGAGACATGTATATGATCGACCGTCATATTTACTTAAACGCGAGTACCCAACGCTGTAAATACTCCTATTATGTGTGGTGCCTCAGGCACATGTCTTTGGGGAGAAACTACCATCCCTTTTACCGGTCTTTCATATCACATGCTTCTTCGAGCCGTGTTATAGATTTCCCCACATTTTCATATTGTTGACTGTTGGACGCCACATAAAGTCCTCAACTCCTTGGTCTCAGCAGCTTTATCACCTACAATGGGCGAGAAAGAAGATAAAGAGAAGGCGGAAAAGCTCGCCGCGGCGAAGAAGCGCGTAGCGCAACTACAGAAGAAGAAGAAGGCGGCAGGAGAGAAAGGAGGCACCTCTAAGAAGACAAAAGATGCCGCAAAGGCAGCAGAGAAGGAAGATGTCGAGGAAATACCCCAGTCGCCGACGAAAGCAGACGCAGACGCAGCAGAGACCGTCGAGGACATCGACCCAACCGCTGAAGTGAAGGGAGCAGAAAAGACGGAGGAGGCTAGAAATGAGACGAAAGAGGCAGAGGAAGAAGTCGACGCTGATATTGCGGCATTCAACGAGGTGGTTAAGGCTGCTGGTCGACAGTCCAAGGACGAAGATGATACAGGAGAGAAAGAGGAATCGATTTCACCACCACAGACGACCGCCTCGCCCAGCGGAGAGCCATCCTCGTCCAAACCTCGACATCCCGGCCGCCAGGCCTCAGTCTCTCTGCAATCCAAGATCCGCTCGGCTTCCTTCAGGCAAGGCGCAACACCAATATCGCCCGCGGCAGACGACGACTTCCCAGACATATACAGGAAACAGATGGCGCGGATAGAAGAGCTAGAGAAGGAAAATAAGAGGCTAGCCAAAGAAGCGCAAGAGTCACAAGCCCGATGGCAGAAGAATGAGGACGAGCTGGAAGAGCTTCGCGAGAAGGCGGTCGAAGAGCAGAGACCGGACAGCAGCGAAGAGGTGCTCAAGTTGAGGTCTGAGATTGATACATTACGCCGGAACTCGCGACCGTCAATATCCGCGCCCAAACAGAAACCGGACGAAGACGTCGGAAATCTGCGAAAGGAGCTGGAAAGCAAAGAGGCTACGATCAGTGATATGCAGCTTGAGATTTCCCGGTTACGGTCTCAAGCATCCGCACTAACGGAGAGTGGAAAGAATGAGAATGATCAGATTGCAGCGCTGCAGGACTCGCTGCAGAGATCGGAAGCAGCGAACACCAAATTGCAGACTGAGCTTAGTGATGTGAAGAAGGCGTTGACGAGAGCGTCCGAGAAGGCTGTCATGGACGGGACTGAAAAGACTAGCAGGGAGACCAAGATCAAGGCTTTGGAAAGAGAGCTTGAGGAGGCTAAGACTGGTAGAGAAGAAAGTGACACCAAAGCTCAGACGCTTGAGAAGAAGATTGAGGCTATGAATAAGCTGCATCGTGAAGCTGAGCAAAGAAATGCGCCGAAGCTGGCACAGGCTGATGCTATGGCTAGAGAGCTGCAGATGGTCAAGGCAAAGCTTGAGGCTGTCGAGAAGGATAATCTGAAGCTCCGTGAGGCTCGGAAGCACAGGCTTAGTGGTGATGGAGCAGACGAAGGGCTGGAGGAGCTCGAAGATGAAGACCGTAAGAAGCTTGAGAGACGGATACGGGAGCTGGAAGGTGAGAATTTTGATCTGCGGCGCGGTGTGTGGCGCGACCGACGGAAAGAGTTGCAGCCAAATTTGTCAGTGGACCACGATGGGGCAGGAGACGACTTTGACGAGGTCGACCTCAATGGTTCTGGGGCAAACACAAGGAAGAGCTCGACTATGCACGCCCCACCAATGCAGGCTCGGCATTCAGGTTTCACACAAGTGCTGAACTCTGGGTTGGCCGCGTTCAGAGCGTCCACTACTTCTCCTGACTCGCAGCAACGGGTACAAGCGAGACCGAGGAACGACAGCCTGCTAGAAGAGTTTGACGACGATGCATTTGACGAGAATGCTTTCGCTGCCGCTCAAAAGGAGGAGGAGATGAGGAAAATGGTTGAACACGTCAGGGAAGTTAAGAAGGGGCTGAAGCAGTGGCAGGGTTGGAGGCTTGACCTCGTAGATTTGAGGCGATCAAGTGGCAGTGGTATGGGCTATGGGGAGATTTTTGAGGTGTGAGATCAGTGTTCAGAATTTGATCACACGACGTGTGACGGACGACGAATGTGAAGGTCTCTTAAAGAGGCACTACGGATGCCTTTGCAGACTTTCCGCTCTTGCCCAAAATGAGCCTGGACGTGCATGACGTGCCCTATTAAGCACCTCTTTGAAGGAGCTGGGGATCGTCCAATGTTCGGCCCCGCACGCGGCCCTGGAACAAAGTCTGAAGCGCAATTTTTATCGTGGTGCCTGGCGCTAATATCGGCGGGCATGTGTTAAATCCGTTGGCTGCTGTTATTTGCCGCATCGTCACCGTCATATTGGGGTTTAGTCGGCCTTATTTCTCACCGACCCTCAAGTCCATGTTGAGTGCTCGACCCCGTTTTTCAAGAGACTGCTCACTGCACGTAGCCTGTCCCTCATTTGGCGAGATATATACTCGCCACCAGGTACCAGATTTCTTTTCACGTTAGCCCGACTTTCACTGCCCTCTATCAAGGAATAATACGTCTTCACTTTCCTTGGGCGAGTGGCGCATATTCATCCCTTCAAAATCGTGCCTTGCATGCGCCCGACGACGACGACTGAGGGTCTTCTAAAGATTCCACCGCCCCTTATCAAGCCTCTTTCACCTCGTATTCGGCCTCAGTCTACTATTGCATATCCTCAAGGCATCAAAGGACGACTGGCACAACTACCACCTTCTGTTGAGCAGCCTCCAGTGATGAGCCAGTCCGAAATGGCGGACAGCGACAGTGAGATAGCCCAGCGAGGGCAGCAGTCTCCTCTGGCATCGCGAAGACAGAAGGAAGCAGATCCGAGCAAGAGACAGTCCCGATTCGCCGGCATCTTTCCCTTGTCCTACAAAGAAGGCTTTACCCAGTGGTGGTCAGCTCCCGCCCCAGCAGAAGCCGAACACAAAGTCCTCTCCTACATCCCATACCTCCAATCGCCACCAACGCACACACAGACTGGCTCCGAGCCGCCTTCACAGAATCCCAGCACAATGAATGTCAGCCAATCACCCGAAGACAAAGCAAAGCCCGTGACCACAAATTCTATAACCGATCCTCACGGCCCGCGGACATGGCACTCCAAGATGGTCCAGCTGGCAGGCAAGAACCGCGCCCTGAACGAGTTCAGTGTTGAGCGGACAGGCGAGCAGGCAGATCACAATCTCGTTATCCTTCATGGCTACGGCGCAGGTTTGGGCTTTTTCTACAAAAACTTCGAAGCCCTTTCTCGCCCTTCAGGCTGGCATCTTTACGCTCTCGATTTGCTAGGTATGGGCCGCTCCTCCCGTCCACCATTCAAGCTCCACTCAAAGACCCGAGAAGCCCAGATAAGAGAAGCGGAAGATTGGTTCATAGATTCCCTTGAGGAGTGGCGAAAAAAGCGAAAGATTGAAAAGATGACATTGGTAGGACACAGTATGGGAGGCTACATGGCAGTGTGCTACGCACTAAAGTACCCTGGTCGCCTGAACAAACTCATACTGGCATCACCGGTCGGTATACCGGAAGACCCCTACGCGGTGAAGGCGGATATGCCGGAACCAGAATCTTCGACGCTCGCAAACGAGTTCACACAAGACCAACAGACCGAGGCCCAGCAGCCAAACTCCCAGCAGGCGTACGCGGCAGGCGACAACAACAACTTTCTAAACGCTAGAAGCCGCGCGGAGAAGGAACAGGCGAAGCTGGCAAAAGACAAAGACATCAGTGGTACGCAGCCCGCACCGCGCAAGCCCCTTCCAAAATGGCTCACCTACCTATGGGACGCCAATATTTCCCCATTCTCCTTGGTGCGCTGGTCCGGTCCGCTGGGTCCCAGACTGGTATCAGGCTGGACATCCCGCCGCTTCAGTCACCTTCCTCCCGATGAAGCACTAGCGCTGCACGACTATGCATACAGTCTGTTCCGATTGAGAGGGTCTGGAGAGTACGCGTTGGCATACATCCTTGCACCTGGTGCGTTTGCGCGGAGTCCGCTGATTAGACGTATCGGTGGGGTCGGGAGGCAGCAGGTACCCGCGCCCACCGACACAGCACCAAGCAACATGTCGTCCTCCTCGGAATCATTCCAGAACATCGACTCCGAGACTGTCGTCGCAGCACCCGCGAAACCAAAGAATGTACTTGAGAAAGAGACCGGTATTCCCGTTGTCCTCATGTACGGCGAAAACGACTGGATGGATGTCAAGGGCGGTTATGCAGCTGCAGAAGCCATGAACACAGAAAGGAGAAAAGCACTGGCGAACGCCACCGAAGAACAGAAGAAGGCCGATCGTGGAAGTGCCAAGGTCGTAATCATCAGAAAAGCAGGGCATCATGTCTACCTTGACAATGCAGAGCATTTCAACCAGGTTGTGTTGGACGAAATGGAGGATGTGAAACGGAGAGCCCATGCTGGCTAGAAATCGGCTGTGTGTGGAACGGGGAGCCCAGTTCAGCAAATAGAGAAGCTCAACTCGTGATGGAGAAAGTGGAACAAAGATACGACTATGCGGCTCAGGGCGCTGCACCGGCATAACGCCAGTTTCATCTATTGTCAGCATGTCTAGATCCAGGAGGGCTCTAGCGTGGACAAGATTAGTCACAAGTCTCACCCTCGAGATGGAAGCGTCGACGTCACGGGAAGCAGCACAGGCGAACATCGACGCATTCGTGTATGTTATCTCATAGTTGGTGGACGAGTCATGATACAGGGGAGTCAACGAAGATCAAGACTTCGCCATCGAGAAGAGATCCAGTCTCAGACTGTCATGACCAAGATCGTGTACGGGCTCCGATAGGGAGAGCATGAAAGAGCATGCACACGGCTGCGACCTGAGAGAAACGTAGTCCACCACAGGATGTTGAGGTTGTTGGGGGGTCGGAACCGAAGGTCCGAGGAATCGGTAACGACGGCTGTCGATCTGCGGTGAACATTGCATGGCGGGAGTGAGGTAGAGCATCGTTGATAGCGTTGAGCGAAGAAATAATCATTCATAGACGGCGAAGGCTAAGATCCTACGAAACGGCCCACTGCTTCCAATGCAATCTCAAGAGAGACTAAGAAACTACATCGCAGCGTGATATATCCAAGTCCTCAGGTACTTACGTGCCGCAAATCGAATGCATCGATAATGCTAATCACTTTGGGTTGCGGAAAGCTTCCTCAAGTGATCACAGCAGTTGCACCTGAGCACATGTAGGATTTTGCCTATGTAGGTGTTAACCGAAGCAATGCGGTGTCGCGAGCTCTGCAATGGGAATGAAAGAAATTGAAGCAGAACTTGTTTCAACCCTTCAAGAACACAATCTGATCGTATGGCATCGTGATTCGCCTAGGCTTCTCTTGCTTACAGAAGCGGTAGCGCGACTCGCCCCAGTTGAAACGGCAACAAGGCCGATTCGGTCGTCGCTCCCTTCGACTGCCTGAGGCCGAACGCAGACGAGCTCGAGTTGGGTGTCATCGCGGGCGCCCGGCGGCTCAAAGTGGAATCGAGCGAAAATGCCGATGGCAGTAAACACCATCTGACGATGTAGCGGAATCGATCTAGCTCGAGGGAGGGACTTCCGCACAATCAACCAATGTAGTGTGCCGACATCACAGCTCGTGAACACCCGCACTCTAAGTCTCAAAAGCGGCGGGGATTATGGGCGGCAACCTGATTCTTCATGACAGTGCCCACGTATTTTTCCGCTCGTGTGATGCCTACGTGACGACCGCATGGGTGAGCGTGTGACATATCCAGGGAGATCGGGGCCTTTCAAGCTTGACCTCACTGCCATGTCTGGCGTCCCTAGGGCGTACGGTGCAACAAAAATACATGAGGCATGCTGCTAAGATCTCGCTCAGATTGCGTGCATGTAAAATATCCGACACAACGTCGTCCTCACTGACAGCCTCGAGATTGTAGTGTTGCCTCAGACAATTGTTCTTACACAATGGGTATCCCGAGAAGAACAGGGCATGTGCTCGTGGCTCGGTTGGTCGTAATTTGTCCTCGGAAGGTCTGACGGTCCGCCTGACAACGTATTTAATGTGAAAGAGCGGAGATAGTATTTCATCGAGGAGATCTCGTAGGGAGGTCGAGGCGAAAGTCTCCGGGCAGCGAAACTCAGCAGGCGATCGGTGCAGACATTGGAGAGGAAGCAATAGAACTGCTCATGACCAAGGACGCCAACCGGTGTGACCACAGGATCTGACTCTGGATTACGTAGGGACCTCTGTCTAAGCAACGTGCGGTACGCGACTTCGCACCCAACAGTATCATGTGAGCGACCAACACGGGACAGACATGCGACAAACAAGCACGTCACATTGTCATCACATCGCCATTCACTGTCGCCTCTGGTTGCGGAACTCCAGCTTGAAGTCTGCAGTATCCCCGCCGCCTGCACCCCTGTTCTCCAGATGGATGTCCACCGCCTCGACCCCATCAACCCGCAACTCAAAGTCCCCCAGCACATTATCCTCCTCGTCGTCCGTGTCCTCATCGTTCCCCTCGAACAGCTTCGCGCTCCACCGGACCCGCACATCACCGACGCCAGAGTAGGTCAAATCGATACTCATCTCAACGCGGATCTCGCCGCCAAACTTCTGCGCGAAAGCGTGGCGGCGCGATATGCCATACGGCCCGCCGAGGAACAGCGTATCCTTGTAGACGGGGAAATTGCCGACCGGGTTCCGCCCGGACTCGGAGTCCTCGATGCGCAGCGTGCCACGGAGCACGATCTCGCGCACGAATTCGGGCGGGTCTTCCAGCACGACGACCACGGAACTGACCTCGTTGGTGCGCACCTCGACGGGGACGCTGGCGCGCGCGAAGTTCTCCGCTACACGCGTCGAGGCGTTGAGCACGTACGTGCCTGTCGGGACGCGCACACGGAACGCGCCGTCCTCCGACGTCACGAGGGCTTTGCCGGCGACGTTGACGTCGGCGCCGGGAATGCGTCCGTTGCGGTACACCACGAGGCCCTCTACGGTGCCCATGGGCCGGTCTGACTTGAGACGGATCCAGCGGCTGATCTGTCGGTAGTCTTTGAAGCCGCCCTCGAATTGGGCAGGGCGCCAGTACCCGTACGCACCTTCCATGTCGCCTTTATCGTTGAACCTGGGCAAGTCCCAAGACATGATGTCGTCGGGCGACACGGTGTTGCCGATACCAGGACTCTTCCACCGATCGGAATCCTTCGCGTGACCGCCCATGACGGGGTCGTCGCCGGACCAGTCAAAGGCAAATGTGTTCACCATCTGGTTCGCTACGTCGTCTGGGGCGTCGCCGGCAATGACCGGCGGAATGCCTGGTGGTAGTTTCTTCTCCGCCACACTGTACATGTAATCGTACAACCAGTTTGCGGCGGCGATACGCTCATCCTCCTGGTATAGATAGAGACCGTCTTTGGTGAACCTCCCAACCTCTGCCCCGTGAGCAATGTCGCTAGGTTCGAGGTCTGATGGCCGTACAAGATCGTTGCCCGAGGGGTCTGACTGGGCGCGTGCCTCGAGGTATACGGTGCGCGAGGTGTTGGTCTTCATGGCGCCCCATATGAAGGACGAACAGCAGGCGGGCCACGTGCCAGAGGCCCACCATCCAGGTCTGACGGGCGCATTGTAGATCGAACGACCGGAAGAGATCGAGCCCGAAGTGTAACAGAAGAAGCGGTAGTGTGCATTGATGCGTTCAGCGTTGTCTGCGACTTTTCGTAGGGTCTCCCGAATGCGAGGCTCCCGTGCCTCGAGCATGGGATCTGGACCAACGACGAGAGGAGGGATGATCTGCAGATTGGAGTTCATAGCCGAATAGCCAAAGGGCTTGATGGTATACCAGATGGGCTGGCCGTTGTCGTCAGTCTCTCCGTTTGGGTCGGCTCGGACGCTGCCCATGTCGTAAGCCTCATCGATGGATTGCGTGATGGTGCCTGGCCACGCGTATTTCAACGACTCCGGGTCGAGTCCTTCCGTTCCCTCCTCGCCCAAGAAGGATCCAACGAGCTGGTTCTCGAGCCACTCCTGTGACGCAGTGCAGCTGCGCAATTCGTAGTAGTTCTTGGTCATGATACCGCAATGATCGTAGTTTTGGCCCGGCTTGACCTGGGACAGCAGTCCGCCGATGATGCCCCCAGTACCAGCCGGAGATAGAATTGTGTCGCCTTTCTTCGCATTCGCAATCTTTTTGGGCACCCAGATCCACTCCCACTCCTCCTGAAGTTGACAAGCCAGATCTTCTTCTGGTGGCTCCGAGTCAGGTTGACAAATCTGGTTTTCCGGATTGATCGTCAGGTCCTGAAGATCAACGTCATCAGAGGACACAGGGCGCTGCTGGTCCGCAGCGAGAGTACTTCCGGGTTTGCCTGCTATGCGAGATCGCAGTCGCGCTGTCTTTGCTTTACCCTCGTGCTCTGCAACTCGTAGCAGATAGTCCTCAATATCACTGTTGTAGACTCTTGTCTTGTTAAGATCGCCAGATTGATTACGGATTTCGTCAAGGATTCGGGAAAGAGACCGATTGACGGGCTGAGGATCTTGACGGCGGCCACTCAGCTCCCGCTTGAATGTGGCACTGAAGCGGACGGCTGTTCCTGGGGCTGTTTTGCCTTTGAAATGAACGACATGGCCGATGGAGCCCTCGGGATAGCTTAACACGCCGCAGTTAAGGACATGTGTGCTCTTTGGAGGCACGGTATCGGAGCATTTCTCAATGTTGCCGAATATGCTGTCCCGCTCCGGATCATCGAAAGCATACTCCATAAGTCTTTCCGTTATATAGAGAGACTCGTCCTCTACATTCCGGACCTGGCAGCTGCATTGGTTGCCGTTCTTGTCAGACGTATTTTGCTGGAGCAAAGGGGTTGCCCGTGGACTGACCACGCCACGTGCTTTACTCATTGCATAGAAGTTCCAGACTGTGATGCTCTTTCGCACAACAGCGCATTCTTTGCCCGGAATCTTTGCTGTGAGGCTGACGTCGAACACTGTATATGCGTCGTCTATTTTGATATGGTTATCGAATGACTTGGTGATTGCTTCCCCCGTGCTTGCGACTTGTCCCGCGACTCCAAAATCCCAAAGGTATGTAGCACCATCGTGATGGATATCCTTCAAATTGGCAATGCTGAAGACAATACGTTCAGAGTCTCTCTTCTCAATGCCGATGTGAGGATAGACAACATCTTTCGATGGGCTTACCACTTCTATAGCAGCCGTGGCTGTCTCAAGCACGTGCTCAGGTTTCTCGCTGGCGACATGTGCCGTGAGATTCTGTGGCCCGCATCGATCCACGAACTGGAACCATTGGGCCGTTCCCGCCGTTCCATTGATGGACACAGCCAGGTCCCTTTCGCAATCTTCCACGATGACCGTTGCTTGAAAGCTTTCGCCAAGAGCTACCTTCTGCTTGCTCAACGTGAACGAACGTATAAGGCGAGGTTGTGAAGGGTTCGACACCTGAGGCTTTTGAGCTGGCATGTTTGCGAAGTCTGTCCTGTTCTTGGGGGAAAGGATGTTCGTTCTACCCTGTGTCTAACGAAAAATGAAAAGGAGGACCTCGTGTAGTATAAGGCATCAGCTCCATCTCCATCGCTGTGTCGCTGCTACTTTTAGTAGCAATAGACCTTGGCTAAGGGAACCGGTGAACACAGTCCAAGTATCGGCGTACTCTTTCATGATGGTCTGGCTGATCTTGGAGGGCACTAAGATGCCAAGCAATTTAGGCAATAGAGCTTTAACTGGGCTGGTCCTTATCAGGTTATCGAAGTGTTCTCGGCCGGTCGAAAGTCGCCATTTCGAACTTGACCCGACAAGGACCTGTTCCCCAAATCTCATCGAAGCTTACTATCCATGCGGGGTCAATATTGGGCCGTGGTAAAGGTACCTGACCCTACCTCGCGGATGCCAGTCACATCATTCCATGTGCTATTTCGAGCTCCTGTCTCGCTTGTTAATATGCAGTCTCCGCTTAAGATGCTCCACGTCAAGCGAACGGACTCGAGCTGAAGCGAGACCCCTCTCGCCAGTCAGCTAACAGCACTTTCAGTGGTCTCATCAAAAGAGCGTTATCCTACAATTGTCTTGACAGCTAGCGAGAGGCAACTAGTTCGAAAAGCACCAGCTTAACCAAGAATAAAGTACCACAAACAACGATCATGGGTAATGCCGGTGAGCTTAACCCAACTGGTTTCACAAGGCTCCACCTGAACAGTAATTACGTCGCCGAAAAAGCCAAGGAGACATACTCCCTCAAGAGTCCCAAAGACAATCCATCGTCGACATAGAAATTCCTTTAGCAGGCCCTGAAGATGTCGAACTACTCAGTCAAGGATGCAGAGGCAGCTCCCACGGAAAATGGAGCCAAACCCACTGCCTTGCAGCGAACGGTGTGTTTGCACAAGTTGGGGAAGTTGCTGGAGGAGGACCGCACTTCGCTCACCCTAGACCGGCGTTTCCGTAGCCACTTCGGATGAATGCACCTCGCCGGCGCGATACGAAAATCATCCACCTATTGCACGCCTTCAAACCACCCAACTTTCCAATATGTTTGGGCGTGTATAATCCGACATAAGAGCTCGCCAGCACAAACGCAACATTCTTGCCAAATTTTGCGAATGGATCAAGCGAGCAAGAGCAAACTACTTCGATGGCTAGGTCAAAATTATCGAAGCTCAATGTGGAGCTGCTGGACGTCTTTTTAATTGGACGAGACAGTGTCTTACCTGATACTTTTTTACAACCACGGTGCAATGCACAACTGTCAGCCTCACAGCTGTTCTCGTATCACGGATGTCATCCCCAGGTGACGATGGCCTGCCGCAGTGCTTGTGCCATGCAGCTCAGCCATATATGGAAGGGATGCTGCCAGCTGCAGCTTCTCCCATCCCCATTGCACACCTTGCAGCCTCAAAGACTTGCCGGCACT
Organism: Herpotrichiellaceae sp. UM238; assembly: GCA_000315175.1. Classification (NCBI taxonomy): domain Eukaryota; kingdom Fungi; phylum Ascomycota; class Eurotiomycetes; order Chaetothyriales; family Herpotrichiellaceae; species Herpotrichiellaceae sp. UM238. Next base: position 20,296 of record AMYF01000084.1, read on the forward strand.
TCCATCCATTTTCCGCTTCATTTTCATGACAAGTAGAGAAATCTGTGGCTTCATCCGCTATGGCGCCTGCAATCCCACTGCTTCAACGGCGGGAAACGCATTTCATGCTCTGGAGACCAGCACGCATCGATCCGGTGCCACGGATCCGGATTGGAACGTACACTTCTCAAAACGGGCTGCAAAATCCTAGAGAACAAGACCTTAACCGGTCAACCGATTTCCCGGAGCTCTGGGAACTGGCTGCTTCAGATCCGGGACTTGCACTGGAGAATGGAAAGGTCTATCTGTATTGGTTCCTGATCAAAGATTCCTCTCCCGCAACTGGCGGGTCAGAGGCGGCGGGGACTGGTCCATTCGTAGCTACCGATCCATTTGCTACCACTGTAGATCGAAGGCTCATGAGCGGCCCGCTTCCGGCGCCTTATAGGGAAGAAGACCGAGATGCTGCTGCTGTCGTTCTGTACGAAGACAACAAGCTCAAAGCGTGTGACCCAGGCAAGGAGATGCCCGACTGGAGCAATGATGGCGAGATGAGAGACCTCCACCCGAACAACCAACTCGTGATGTATGAGCTGCCGACGCGTTGGATGAAGTCAGAAACTAGCCAGGAAGTTGGAATTGGTACGTTTCAGGATGTACTGGCTCTAGTCCGAGAGGATCTCACGGGCGCTAATTTCAGTGGTCTGTCCGTCCTCGAAGGCTCTTACATCAAAAAGCTCGGTATCAACGCATTGGAGCTGCTCCCACCGGAGGACAGCCTCCAGGTGGAAGAATGGGGCTATGGCACAAGTAACTATCTCTCTGCCGACTTCAATCTAGGCAAACCCGAGGGACAAAATGCACCAACTGCATCAAGAGATCTGGCCGCTCTGGTGTCGGCTTGTCACGCCGAAGGTATCAGATTCTTCTTGGACGTCGTGATGGCCTTTGCCCGCCACGCGGCGTACGAGAACGTCAACTTCCTTGATTTCCATGTTCAAGTCGGCACTCACGATCCAGAAGAAGACGCTCGAGAGGCGTTCGGTGGCACGCTAATGAAATACAATTACCGGGTCCGTGGCTACGATCCTGTTTCCGGTATGACCCAAGACTTGGTCCCGGCACGGCAGTGGATGAAGACCTTTCTGATGCACTGGATGCAGTACTACCGTGTTGATGGAATACGTATGGACAGTGTCCTGAATTTCAACAATTGGGACTTCATCGGCGAATATAAGGATCTCGCTCGAGATTTGTGGCGCCAACGATGGCGTGAGAAGTACGGTTCTGTCAGCCAAGACTGTGAGGCGCGCTTCCTGGTGGTGGCTGAGGAACTTGCTGTCCCAATGGACCTCTTGCATCAGAGCAGGACAGACAGCTTGTGGAACGATCACTTCAAGTACGACGTGAGACATGCGATCTTGGGAGGACCAAGAATGGCTGATGACGAATTTGCGCGCCGTGTCGAGCGGATGGTGGACTGCCGCCGATGGGGTTTCGCGGATGGACCACAGGCGGTCAACTATATCACCTCTCACGACGTGGGCAACGACTTCTACAGCCACAGACTGTATAACTTCCTGTATGATTTGGGTCTTGATCCAGAACGAGATCAAGGGAGACGAATCAAGCTCGCATTTGTCTGCTTGCTGACCGCAGTCGGCATCCCTATGATCCTCGCCGGAGAGGAATTTGCTGACAAACAGGATCTTCCGATCGATGATCCAAATGACCCCTTCCGTAAACTGAAGCAAGTCGATCCTGTGAATTGGGACCGCTTGAGTCACGAATGGAGAAAAACCGTCTTCGACTACGTTGCTCGACTGATCAAGTTTCGAACTGAAGCTTTTGCTCTCTCCGTCAACGACACGCGCTTTATACACTACGATTTCACACCGGGACGGCGTGTGATCGTTTGGGTACGAGGAACGCCCGGTGCCCCCGATCAAGTCGTGGTGGTTGCCAACTTTTCCGCTTGGGGCACCAGTGACCCAACGAGTCCGACAGCGGAGTACAGAGTGAACTACTGGCCGGAGCTGCCTCCCCGGTACAAGTGGCATGAGGTTACGGCGGCGCGGGACGTTCCACCGGAGTGGGCGGGCAGGGAGCCATTGTATCCTTGGGAGGCCAAGGTGTATGCGATGGTGCCTCAATAGTGAGATAGGGAGGAATAACTGTCTAGGTAATTCGCCGTTAAGCCCGACAGTCATGTGTCCATTTGCCTAACAGCTATGGCTACAAAATTCCGTGCTTCTGACCAACAGTAGCTTGGCACTTCCCAGGTCAAGCGCATGCCGATTTCTCTCGATGTTTCTACCTCGAAATGGGTAGGAAAAGTACGATCTCTGACAAGAACAAACTTGTAAGGTCACATAATTCACCATGTCGTGCTCTTCTTGGTAGCCATTTAATAGCCAGCGCACTTTTATTGTATCCTTTCTCTTGCACCCGATGCCTCGGTTTGGCTTGGTTACGTGGCTTGATCGCATCATGTATTACAACCTGAAGGTGAGGCCCTCATAATTCTGGCCTTCCAAAGTCCTGCGCGGCGGCAGTGTCAGCAATATCGCCTATCTGTCTGGGGCCAAAAGAACCGCCAAGTTTAAGGGTAGCCGTTCGAGCACCAAGATAACAAAATCCAAGACGACTTCGACCGCAGACGCATGAAGCAACGATATCAAGGTGGCTGAGGGAGTCAAAGACGACGCGGTGACGCGAAATTAACAGATCGGCGATCAATGACGCATGTTCAGATACACGCGAACAATGTAGTAATTCGCACGCTTCATTGCAAGCACAAACCCAGCGGGATTGGAGAGCTTGAGATCAGGACAAGATTCGCTAAATCTCAACTTTATGCCGAATACGAGGAGATACTTCATTAGGTTACCAGCAGGGTCTGGTTAGGTAATCGATGATCGACCTCATTATTAGCCCCAGTGCTTCGACAGCATAAAATACCTGACTTTCTCATCACTTTTATGGTACAAAGAATAGAGAACTGATTCATCAAGATTTCCCATTCCCAACAATGGCTTCCCTCTTCGGGTACATCAATGTAGAGACTCCCGAATTTGACTTGCTGAAGAAATCAGAGAAAGGCTACGAGATCAGGCGTTATCACCAACAAATACGCGCGTCAGTGGAGGTTCCCGATCCCACTGGGGAAGGACCGACTTCCGAAAAGGGGTTTAACGATCTTGCTGGTTACATTTTCGGCGGTAACAAAAAACGGAATGAAACGGGTGAGATCGAGAAAATTGCCATGACAGCACCCGTTCTTACGGAGGCGACGGCGTCGCCAGCGGCTGTTGGCGAGAACATCGCCATGACGGCACCGGTCATCACAGACAATAACGCAAGCAACAAGTCTACGACAATGTCATTTGTCCTGCCGTCAAAGTATCAGTCAGTGGATGACTTGCCGGTCCCGACCAACGACAACGTTAAGCTCGAAGTCATTGAGCCATACACGGTTGCCGTGCTGCGCTTTTCTGGCCGGTGTACACCTGCGGCGATGACTTCCCAGTTCAAGCGGCTGCTAGAAATGCTGCGTGATGACAAGGAGGCAAGGCTGACTGTCGGCTCGGAGAGTGAAGTCAAGCCAAAGGTCGCCCGGTATAATCCGCCCTGGACTCTTCCGTTCCTTCGCACACATGAAATTATGGTTCCGGTCTCTTTCAACCCCTCAGAAACTACATGAGACGTCGGCAACCCGATGGACTCGTCCAATCACGCTCTGTGGCTTTCAGGACTGCGTTGAAGCTGTTGTTAGATTTCATCCATTCTAATGAAGAACATATCTCTCCTGTACTAATACACCTTCCCGAATTCGTGTCGCCATCTCCCCAGCCATGATTCCGTAGACATAGCAATCTCCAACAAGCACGAAGTGGTCTTCAACCTTGCGCAAGAGTAGCGGGACTTTGCAGCCATCGATAAGACATATCCGATCTCCAACACGGGCGGATTTTGGTGCAAGTCCAATATACCTCTTTGGAGTAATGAAAAAGTATCTTTCGGCCCCATTGTTCGAAAACGTTGTCAAGAAACGACGAATACATGCCGGAAGACTGTATGAAGTACCGTCAGCTGACGAATGAAGCGTTGGGAACGGTGGACAGTCTGCTTGCCCGAGGAACGACTCCATAATGACTTCCTCTGTGAGATTTGATAGAGACTCGGGTATATCCCCACTCAAAGCCAGAAAACTTTGGGCGTGTATTCGGAAGGCAGGTGTCGCTGTATTTATTTCTTCCTCTCTTCGCATATATTCCTTACTTGGACATTTTCTACCCTCTTCAAGAATATAGCCAAGAGCGAGCTGCACCAACTGCCTCTGATAGTTGGCGACAGAATCAATTGACGCACTTTCGGGAGGGGGAATATCCTGGATTATAGTCCGGAACAATGCCTGGTGCAATGGGATACCCGCTGGATGCGTTTTGGAACCAGACTTGAATGCTAGATCTCTCCAAACCCTAAGATCCGTATTAGGCCATAAATGAATTTCTTGCTCAAGCTCCTGAATGTAATCAAATGTTGCTCCGAAGATTGTCAAAGTCCAGAGATCGGCAGAGAAGTCGTACTCGGCAGTCTCACAACCCGATGCCCAGTATTCAGCATGCTCGAGTTTGGTGGTAGCGAGGAATGCGGTCCTAAGATCCGGAACCCAAGATGGCAGGCGGAGATCTGATGATCGTCCATCTCTTGCAAGTCCAGCTTGTACTAGAACATTCAGACTGTGATCTTTTTGAGTCACAGCCCGGATATATTCGGCGTAGAGCTGGTGCACCGTCTTGGAGTAGTCTATGTCAATGACAAGGTTCTCAGTGTCCGCAACCCCAAGCAAAGCGTAGACTTTGTCGCGCGGGTCTGTGGACTGAAGGAATCGAAGCTTGTCAACAAGCCAAGGTAGAGCTACCAAACGAGGATTGGTTCCTATGTGCGCTGCCAACATCTTTTCCCGATCACTGATGAATTGACGTGACACCTCAAAACGGCAGTTCTCCACCAGGTCGCGGTCGGCGATGGAAAAATATCCTGTAACCGCTGGCGATTGCACCAATGTCCATGCCTGCATGGCGTGGCGTAGGGCCAGCCAGTTCAATCTATCCGGTCCGCATACGAACGTTACCTCCTGCGCTAGCACGAATTCCTGGTACACCTGGAAAGTCAACTTTAGTGCTGCTCAACTGTGAGATACTTACCCAAACTCGAAACCACCAATCTCGTTCGAAGAGCGCTTTCACTGCATCCCATGCTCTGTAGTCGAATGCATAGGGGTCGGATCTAGTTCGCTTGGAAAGTTGAACAAAGGTATCTGGTCTATTGTCAAGTGCATATTTGGCCCAATCTCGAATGAGTCTGAAAGCCAAATCACTATTACCTATCATTTCGCCAAGCCAGACAAGAACTCCTTTTGCTTGTCGATATATGCTTCCCATCAACTTCACCTGGGCATTCCTCTCCACACGATTAGATTGATCGATGCACACCGCATCAATCCATATGACCAGCGCTCTAGTCTTTCGACGCAGCCTGATTAATGCCTCAAAAAGATTTCTAGTGACTGGGAAATCTGATTCCAGAAGGCAGATAGAGGCATTTTCCACCTGATTGCCCCATACATATGATAGGGCCTGATAGTCTGGTGCATGATCGAGCGGTGTTTGAACTAGATCGCATTTGATCGGTGACTTGGAGCTGAGGGAGGCATGGATTCTGAGAAGTCGAATCTCTTGCTGTGACTCAACGAGGGGGTGGTAAGGGCCTACTTCGGTACGCCTGTTACGCATTGTGATCGCCGTGGAAGAGTCCGTGATACTCGATGACAGAAAGAGCTCTGGCTACGGGACAAGTACAGTACCTTTCAAACATGCTGCTTTCGCGCACGGGAGTTAGACGCTCCCATTGCCCTTCGACTTCTCGAGCCCATTACTTATTCAGAACTAGCACTGACGCCGGCTGAATGACTAGTCACTCAGGTGGTGTCTTATTGCACAATTTCACCTATCATCGTTTCGCCATCCGGAAAGGGACAAATGCCGAGTTTCGTTATTGAGCTCTCTGTCTCTAGCGGAAGTCAGGACGCATCTTGCACAGAATTGGAGTTGGTAGAAACTTTACACGTGATGCAATCCTTCATGCGAGTCCTTGAGAATTTGGGAGTGCGCGGCGTGCTCAAGTCGCGTCGCAACGCAAAACAAGAGTACGCCATAGATACAGCTGTATCTCGCACATCTGGAATCCCACGCATCATCTGGCTTGAAACTGGTCGCAGCCGGATCTGTAGTATCGCTTTTTCTCTTGAATTGATGCTTCCTATCTTGTCAAGTTGGTGGGAGACCGTGGTCGAGATAGCGTCACGCTGTGCGAATCGGACGGGCAAGGTTGGATCAGAAGGTAGTTGTAATTAGTGTATTCTGGCATCACTGAATACCACACTGGGAGCTAGCCAAAGGTAGTCTTACATACTGGAGGCCAAGCCCCTCAGCCCCTAAAAGTCATTGTCTTCGTCCCAAACATCCCACAAATACTGACTTCCCATATCTCCTCTAACTTCTACAAAGTTCTACCCGCATTTGGTCCGGTGAAAAGAATTATCTCTTCAGGAAGCTCTACTGTGTACCTTGATTTTGCGCGAGCGTGAACACCCAGTCAGCAGCTCCGTCGTTGGCACCTTGAAAGGTTGAAGCTTGGTTCTCGTTTTCGTACGTTGCTCGAAAGCGTACGCGTAGCCAATAAGATCGGCTTCGCTCCATGGTGCCCCTAGGAAGCTTATACCAAACCTGTATTTGAGAATCAGCATAAGCAGAAAACGCCAAGCCGCAACACTCACGGTAGGTTTGGACCTAATATTGCAAGATCATTCCGCGGAGGCGACATCAAGAGGGACGTATTCTGGGGGAAAAAGCCGAGCGGGACTGTCACTATAGGCGTACCGACGAGAGCGGGAATCTCGGGCGAAAACACGGTTGGTAAAATGACCGCATCCAGAGAGTAGTTTTTCAAGGCTCCGAGGATTCCGCCGGTCCCTCCAATGTACAGGTTCTGCTGATAAGCTTCCCAGAACTGGATTGAGGTATTGTTCAACCCGAGGGAAATCGCGTGATCGAAGGCGTCTGTATCGCGATCTGGATAATCTTCCAAGGGAAAATTCTGGGTGAAGTGTCTCAGGCTTGCGAGATCCGTGATATGATTTGGGTTGCGAACCAACCTCGCTAAGTATTGTGGGATGTTGGTCAGAGCGTCTGCGGTAGCTACAATTGCTGACGAGTTACCATTGTCGTAAAGGTCAATGGATGTGTAATTTGTATTGTCAACGATAGTAGCACCAGCGTGCTTCAGAATCTCGATTGCATCATCGAATGCTTCCAGAAGCGGACCAAGAAGTTTGAGAACACCAGGAAATAAACGGATTATACCAACTTCTGCAAGAGCATTCCGTGGTATCCCAATTCGCTTCCCACGAAGACTGGACAGCTTGCAGGCGGCCACATAATCTGGTAACGAGTCAAATGGAATTGCGGAGGTATAGTTGTCTTCTTTGTCTGTCCCAGCGATGGCTTGAAGAAGGTACGCAGCATCCTTCACCGTCCTAGCGATTGGACCAACAGTGTCTTGGTGCTCACTTATGGGGATCACAAGATTGCGTGAAGTGAGTCCAACTGTGGGCTTTATCCCGACAACATTGTTGAAGCTACTGGGACTGATGATACTCCCGCTCGTCTGGATGACAGCTTAGTGATATTGTCGTCATGAACCGGTGCGGAGAACATACCTCAGTCCCTAGAGTTGCCCATGCAAGGCCGAGTGAGGAAGAGACTGCGCTCCCACTGGAGCTTCCACTGGGGTCTTGCTCTGGAAAGTAAGTACCAAACACTTGGCCTCCGTAAGCGCTCCAGCCATTGGAACTATTCGACGAGCGGAAGCCAGCCCACTGACTCATATTGGCCTTCCCAAGAATGATGACTCCGGCTTGCCGTAGTTTGGCCACAACTGTTGAATCTTTGGGTACCGTCGCGCCGAGTAACGAAAAAGAGCCAGCTGCACAGGTTTGGTCATCCACCCAAGCCATGGCATGACGGAGGAAAATACTCACCAGTATTGTTCATTTTGTCCAATGTGGCTATGTTGTCTTTTATCAACACCGGAAGTCCGTGCAATGGCCTTGAATCCAGTGAGTCACATCTTCATTGTAAGGACACTCTTTTCTTACCCCCTAATCGTGCCTCTTGCTCTTTCATTATCGAGCTCAGCGGCGATAGTTAGCGCGTCCGGGTTCAATTCCGTGAGGGCGTGGAAATAGCCATTAACTTCGCCGATCCTGGAAATGTATGCCTTGACACAATCAATTCGTATGAGCCACGATATGAAAAGGGAAAGACACGAGAAATACGGACTTTTACCAGATCCTTGCTGTTGAACAGGCCTTCTGAAAGCCCTTCAGCAAGATCATCGGCGCTTGCGTCAAGGAGACTTGTTGACTGTAGACCAAGAGCTCCCGCACCTAGCAATGTGTTAGCCTCATCACAGGGTAAGCTTCAGCCCTTTGGTCCTCACATTGGTAGAGTAGCCAACTAAGGAGAAGTAGCGAAGTGGTTGAGATAAACATCGCGGCTCTCCCTTTCACGTATTTGGGTTAGTGGTCATAGTGGTCAAGCGAGAGGTGCAAAATATAATCCAGGGTAGCATTGGACCAGTAGAAGGAGAAGAAGATCTTATACGCAGTACCAAACAGCCAAGCATAGGGACAGCAACAAGATGAAAATAGTACCGACATGCCGGACACGTCACCTACCTCCTGATCGGAACGTCTTGATTATTGCTAAGTCGAAAACGAGCCAGGCAGCAGGCAAAGATGACCGCAGTCAACGGCGCCTTAAGCTTCAAAGTAGTGGGTAGATCCGTAAGGAACTGGGTTTTCTGCTTTGCAAAATCGAAGCAGATCCGATTTCTTTGTCTCCTCAGCCATCAGCCATGGTCACCTTTACATCTATTGCATGATGCTGGAAACGACCAGCTGGGTGGCTCGCCCACAGTACTCGTTATGGAGATCAATCTTTCGTAGGAGTCTTTCCTTCTGAAGCGCGTGAAACAATGGAGCTTAGCAGCAGCGATGAAATGCCCATAGATCTCAACGTCTTCTTTCGGTCAAGGTACAGAATTCCGTAAGCCGTTGGTTAGTCCGTTTCGCCGATGCGAGAGTAGCGCGGCTGTGCAGGGTCTTGGTAGCGTGCCAATCGTCTTTTCTGAACAGGCGACGAAAGTGACACAGAGAATCTGGTTGGTTGGCTTGACAGATATAGCATCCTGTCCTGCTATTATGCGTTAGGGCGCCACTACAGCCGACGATGTCGACCTGGTATATGGAGAACTACCCCGACAACACCTGCGGAGAATCAGGCAGAAGGGATAACATCCAATAACAGTTATGACAAGGAGCCATGGCTCAGGAGAGAAAGAAGCTTCAGAAGAGGTAACTACTGTGGAAACAAAGAAGCCCATCCTAGCTCGTGGTCTAGCCGTCGAGCTGTGAAGGATGTCACTTACGTTATATGGCAAACTGTCGGTTGAAATGAATGCCAGATACGGCGCTCCTGTGTTGATCACTATAAAGAAGCTTGAAGATTTCTACTGAGAGATGAAGCGTCCAGGCCGGAGTGTTCCTAAGATTGAACAGAGAATTGCGGATAGTGGTGGCAGTAGCGAGCGGAGTGGGAGGTATAGAGTAGCGGAAAGGGACGAAGAAATCCTATCGGGGAACGCGGCGAGGGACGAGGACAAGTTTGTCTACGGTACGCCAAGATTTCGGCAGACCAAGCTGCTCCCCGGCACCAACCTCATTACGGCAGGCACTGAGGACGCCGAGACCGCATTTCCATGGGGGCTGATTCGCAGGTCCTAACGCAATGACAGCAAAGAAATAGAGGTATTCAGCTGCTGCAAAGTCAACATCGGCAATCCAATATAGCCAGGCAGCAGCATTAATCCTTAGTTGTTTATGCATGTCTATTACAGTCCATTAGGATTATGCTAGTAAACCCTTGCACCAATCTTTGAACCTTTCCCCTCCGCGTCGCCTAGGTCAAATGTCACGCCCAAACCTCTGAAGAAAGGCTCACCCAGCACCCAGACATCCCGCATGGCACTTCTGCGCCATTCCTGCCGGTTGCCCATATCTGTAGCCACAATGAGACCGACGCAGTAGCCCGTCCTTGCATCTACTTGGCTCGTATTGCTGGTAGCACTGTCTATGTTGACCTTGCCCAGACTGAACCTGCCTCCTTGCGGTCCATGGACGACGTCATCTCTTGTACCTTCACCCTTCGCGACAGGAAATCGCCATCCTGCTATTTCAAATGCAATGTCTATTTCGTTTAGGCATGGGAAGGTGTAAAAGCCGTCTCCACTTCTGCGCTGGCCTTCGGATTCATCCGTACTTTCGAACAGCGAATGCAACGTCCTAGCACCTGAAAGAGCCTCATAGGTAACCTCAGCAGCCGCATTTGGAGCAAGGATGAAAGGACAATTGATATCCAACAGCACAGGCTGATTCTTCAGCACTTTCACTCCATTGATCCATAGACCAGTCATGAGTGTCATATGCCAACCTGCGACAGCGCCCGCACCGACGTCCGTCCATTTGAAGTGGTGCTCGTGCGTGCTTCCTTCCGGGATCGCGTAGGCCATTTTGGCCTTTACCTCTGCTTCCATCTTCAGAGGATCTGGCTTGCCGAAGTATTGTAACTCACTCTCAGTGCGGATCTTGATCTCTTCGATTTGAGGGGCAATTGTGGCGCCAAGGGACAGGATGCCGGTTTGGCTATCGAGGAGGGTGAGCGAAAAGATATTGTTCTGTATCAGCTTTTGCTCAAGAAGCATTTCGATGAAGGACAATGAATCCAGGCGGGAGATGGATTGAGAAGAGTCGGGGACGCGAGGCGACAGACCAAGGATTGTGCCGCTACTGTGGAGGGTGTGATGGGTATATTTCCCTGGGCTGCAAAGAGGAAGCTCGAGGCGAAACGATGTGGAAGAGGATAGGTGGAAGATATCGCTTCCTGCGCCACACACTGGATGTGGATGATTGTTTGAAGGTACTGCTTGATCGTCAGGTTGCTCGCTATCTTAGAGTAAGAGGCCTGGAATTCATACGATGGCTGGTCGACTTGAAAGTATCGTATTTCGACCCTTTTCCGTTTGTTGTCATGATCGTGTAGAATTCTGAACTTAACATGTCGATATCTACCTCGAGTGTCTGGGGAGGTTCACCGACTTCGATCTTGGCGAACCTGAATTGTCCGTCAGAGAAGTACTCACTTCTTCGTGATTAGCCCATCCTCACCAAATGCCATCGAGACCAGCGCCATGAAGCATATAATCATCTGCTCCGTCTGGTCCATAACACCAATGCCTGACTATCCTGTTACCATCGACAAGCGTATAGGTCCTGGCATACTTCGCTTCAGCACGGGATAGTTGCTCTGATAAGGCTGTGAAATTTGCAAACTCTCGTCGCACGAAGCGGCCTCCTCTGCGATACAAGGGCAAATGAAACCCGTTTGGAACAGTAAACACACGACATACAAGCAGGCTAAGTAGGAGCAGGTATCTGAAGGATGCCATACTCTGTCGCTTGGACTTGAGGGAGTAGTAATCAATCTTGATGGTTGGGAGGGGCCAAACAACATGGTATGTGAGTGAAGGAAAAGGAAGGCACTTGATTACACCTATCTCTCTCACCATGAAGTCGTGTAAGACCTCGATGGATGTTCCTCAAAATACTGAGACAGGTCTTCAACCTCGGAGAGCTTCAACGCTTCGTCGACGCTTGAAACAAAATGGCGCGGTCCTCCACACATCTCAACTATGCCGCTGTCTTGGAAACGTGAATATACCTGCGTCCGCCTGTGCGGTATTCTGCAAAAGATGACTCTCGCACCTCTATCCACATACGCCTTCACTATTTCTGCCAAGACCTGCGTGCCAGAACCGTCTATGCTTGTGACGCCGTGCACGTCAAAAATAATATTTCTGTTGTTGTCTTCGTGCCGTACCCGAGGAAGCGATGGGTGAGCCTTGTTAGTGCCGTACTGCTCTAGTCTCCTCAGTCTCGTCCTTAGGTCACCTGTATTCGCGAATGTCAAAGGCTCCGGTATCTTGACGATCAAGCATCCTTCGATGTGCTCGACCTGATCTGGTAAGTGTTCGGCATTTTCGAATCTATTCGGTTGTCCCTGCACCCTGCCCAAGATCTGTATCCGTGGTTTTGCTGCGTGCTTGATCACAGCAAGCAATGATAACGATATGCCCAGCGCGATGCCGACTGAAATGGAGTAGAAGATCGTGGACAGGAAAATGATGAACATCAATGCTAGTTCGCCCCAGCCGCGTATCTTGTAGAAAAATTTGATGTCATGCGGCGCTTCCTCGATAAGTGAATATGCGACCACAGAAATCATTGCTGATAATACACCTTTTGGCAACCAATAGAAGTATGGAAGCAGAAATGCGACACAAAGCAGAGAGATCAAACTGAGTAAAATGCTGCTCATGGGCGTAGTCCCTCCAGTAGAAGCATTCACTTTGCTCCGACCGTATCCACCGAATGCGGGTAGAGCCATGAAGCATCCGCCTATAACATTGGCAGTGCCCAAGGCGATCAGCTCTCGGTTCGCACTCAAGGTCATACCTTTGAGTTCAGAAGTACCTTCACCGAGACTTTTCGCGGCCACTGAGGATTCAAAGAAGCCTAGCAAAGCGATCAAAACAGAAACTCCAAGCGCCGTATCAATATGCTTGATATGTTGTGTTTCGAGAGGCCAGTGAAATGGTATGCCAGCCGCGTCACCTGCTTTGACATCACCCAGCAATGCCAGTCCTTGCTTTTGCCATTCATATTTCCAAGCAAGTACAGCTGAAAACACTACCACAAGAAACCGATCCGGAAAATATGCGACAGCTGGGTACCTGGACTGCAGACGCCTCTTCAACGTTCTGAATACCATGATGATTGCAAAACTTGAAAAGGAGACTATGGCAGTCAGTTTGTGAGTCTTGTGAATCTTCCTGCATATGAAGATGATTTTGTCAACACTGCTTCCATGGGAGATCCTGTGCGCTTTGAGTCCGAGCTCGGGAATAAGTTGATCGACCAAAATGACAAAGCCGATGGCACTGATGAAGCCTCGAAGAAAGGGCCGACTCAGAACACTATCGAGGAAGCCCAGTCTCGTTATCCCTGCAATCAAGATAATGGCGCCTGCGATGCTTGTTACCACACCCGCAATCTGCGCATTCAGCATGCCAGCATCGTCTTCCGAGCTCCCCCTCTCTATGCACTCTCGCACGACCTGCCCAACGAGCAAGGAGCCTGCAGCTTCTGGCCCAACGACCATTTGTGGGCATGTGCCGAGAAATGCGTACACGAGTGGGTTGAAGACAAATGCGTATAAACCGTTGACAGGGGGTATATGGCCGAGGTTTGCAGCATATGACAACGACATGGGTATGTAGAACGAAGCCATAGTCAGGGCAGCAATCAAATCTCCTTGAAACCACGACATTCTGTACTGCGTTATCCACTTGAGGAATGGAAAATAGTATGAAAGGTACAGCCATCTCTGTCCCTTGACACCGTATATCGAAGCCAGATGTTTCGTCGTGCTCTTGCTCTTGTCCCATGCCAGGGTATCCAGGATCGAGTCGCCAAATATTGCATGTGCCGCGGCCCTCGGACCTCCAGGAGGCTCTCCCGGATCTAAGGCAGCGCCACCAAATCCGTCCATGAGGCTGCCGGTCGTGTTGCTTCTAATCGAAGGGGCACGTGGTGTGAATGTGCCATGGTTGCAGTTCTTCATCCCACAGATTCGGGGGTTGTGGTAATTCTCTAATAGTCTTGTTCGCTCGTCTTCTCCCATTTCGTTCGGTTCCCCAACCAAGCCTTCTGTCTCGATGCTACTTGCATGTATCGGAGGAGAGAAATCTGCCGTTGATGTCTCACCCACACTTGCCTCGAGGCCAGTTGGATCTTGAACCTGTCCCTCCGTCCCAAAATATCGATGTATGGGAGAGGATCTGTCTTCTGGCGACAAGTTCTGTGCTTCTCGTAGTCTACTCGGCGTCGCGGGTACATGTGATCCCGAAGGATGCTTTGAATGTGAGGACCTCATAGGAGAATGAGGAGGAGTCCTCGATGGACTACCAGAGGGGGGAGGTGGAGAGGACATGATGGACGAATTGGAAAAGGGAATTTGTGTTATCTTGGTTCCATTTCGTGTTGTTGTAAAATCGACGGTGGTCGCGGACACCGAGGATGGTCATATGCTTTTCTGAAGGCAGAACATTCTTTGCCGTAGAACTTGGAGCACTTGAGCCGACCCCTCTAAAACAGTCGAGCAAATCGGAGTAGTCGAGCCACACATAAGCATTCCATGCGGTCATCCCGCTCTGGCCCCCGGACAATCATCAAACTTGCCGCTCAACCTTCCCGAATTCGACGTCTTACCAGTTAAATTTGGTTGTGGGGGCGAGCCCGCTGCAGCCACGCTGAGAACTGGACCATCCCTAAATGAACGAGAGCAGGATTTCAGGAACCCAAACCAAAAGATGCGGTTTGAGTAAGATGTTCATGATCGCCTTAGTTTTGAGACCTTGTAGTCTTATTGTATGCGCTGGATGACCCCACGAAATCTTGCTTAATTGTTCATGCCATTAAAAAGTTGAGGTCCAGCTTGTGGACTTTTCCATAGGGGCTTCTTGAAGCAGTTGACCCGGGTCTCAAACATTTCATGACAAACAAATGCACGCCCTCGTCCAACTTCAAACCAGCATTGGAGTGCCTCAGCTGGTTGCGAACAGATATACAGGTCAGCTTCAAGGACCCAGAGTTACGATATTGACATGCAAGATGAAAGCTGCTCTGGAGAAGTAGACGTCACCCCTGCCCTACCCATTTTCCAGCTTGTTATTTCCTTCGGTATCATTCTCCAAAGGTCTCAAGTCCTATGCTGCAGTAGTGGGATCAACATTGTTGCTCGCGCATGCTGCCTGCACTCAAAACAAGGAGTAAGCGTTCATTGCTTACCTAAGCGTTCGATATTTCCTATACGCCTGAGGCAGCCCAAGTGCGAGGCTAGTTAGGCTGTAGCGGCAGCGAAATCTTGGCTTTGGTGGGCCATTCAGTTTGCGGTTTTCTGGAATTATGAATCGAGTCATTAACAATAATAGTTGCCAACAAGTTTGCAGCACCTGAACTACCCTCATTCCGACCATCACTTGTGTCAACATAGAGACTACCTGCACAACAGAGGCACAAGCTTTACCGCAACCATGACGTCCGATCCAGAGTCTTTGACGAACTGTCGGTTCTACGAAGAAAAATATCCAGAAATTGAATCCTTTGTAATGGTCAACGTCAAGCAAATAGCCGAAATGGGCGCATACGTCAAACTCCTCGAATACGACAACATTGATGGCATGATTCTCCTCTCCGAACTCTCCCGGCGGCGCATCAGGTCCATCCAGAAACTCATTCGAATTGGCCGAAATGAAGTCGTCGTGGTACTGCGAGTCGACAAAGAGAAGGGCTACATCGATCTTTCGAAAAGAAGAGTAAGCGCCGAGGATATCGTGAGGTGCGAAGAGCGATACAACAAGAGCAAGAGTGTCCACAGCATCATGCGACACGTGGCCGAAAAGACGAAGACGCCGATTTTGCAGCTGTACGAGAAGATAGGGTGGCCGTTGAACAAGAAGTATGGCCATGCCAACGATGCATTTAAACTGAGCATTACGAACGTGGAGGTGTGGAATGATGTAGAGTTTCCGAATGAGGTGGTAAAGGACGAGTTGGTGAGCTATATTGGCAAGAAACTGACGCCGCATCCTACAAAGGTCCGGGCGGATGTCGAGGTGACGTGTTTCAGGTATGATGGGATTGATGCAGTCAAGGATGCGTTGAGGAAGGCAGAGGCGAACAATACACCGGATACAATTGTCAAGGTCAAATTGGTGTCTCCGCCCCACTACGTTTTGACTAGTCAGTGTCTGGACAAGCAGGTTGGCATTCAGCTGTTGGAACAGGCAATAAAAGATATTGATGAAACGATCAAGGCCGCTGGTGGCGGTTGTGTGGTGAAAATGGCACCCAAGGCTGTCACAGGTGAGCCACCTCTCAGGATCAGGTTGTGCAGGATACTGACCATTTCACAGAACATGACGATGCAGAGCTACAAGCACTCATGGACAAACGAGCGAAAGAGAACGAGGAGGTCTCCGGTGACGAGGACTTGTCTGAATCTGACGATGCTCCAGAAGTCGCGTAGAGCACGCCTATGATTTCACAATGTCGAGACCACTGTATTTACCAGTTCTACAAGAATCCCAAACACAACGATATCGACTGAAGCTTATTCATTTGCCATTCAATTTGGACGGTAGGCCAGGGGGTACCCCGGGATGTGGCTAAGCATCATTCAAGAGTGTCTATCGCCGTGCTTTTGAGAAAAAAAGCAATTGTTGTTCTCATGAACCAGTGCGGGGAGGGAGGTAGAATCATCATGGTATAATGTAGCCTGCAATGACGGCTTCACGAATGCGTGAAACAGAAATCGACCTCAGCATTCGCAAATCTTCATTTTCCTTCCATTGTAGGAAATTGTAATGACTAGCACAACTGTATTGGTGGGCTTCTCCTTCAACGCCTTGCGACTAGATCCTCTTTTCCTGCCAGATTGCTAGCAGCTACTCATCGAGATAAATTTGCTAGTTGTGTCATCTCCACAGCACCCAGAACGGTGATTTCGAGAGAATGCCGAGGGCGATGGACAAAGTGGTGTTTTGAGTCGAGCATATGAAGGGCATCGCTGTACATCCCTCAAACGAAGCAACTCGACAAACACCGCAAGCCAAAAAACACATCTCATATTAAATCGGTCTCAAGTGGGCCCCAGCAATTGACACTGAAACCAAACAAATAAGAGCTCTGTGAGCGCCCAGCATAACAATGGCGCTTTTTCTCCCTCTCAGGCCTCGCGCTGTGCCCCATCTCAGCAAAGGGCTAGCAACTCGAGTGGTCGCCCCAGTCTTGCCCACGAAACCCCGAACACGCCCCTTCACATCAACACCGGCCACCAACCTCCGCACAACAGAACTGCAACCCTCCCACCTCACCTCCCTGAAGTGCCAGCCCGACCGCCTCTGGAACGATATCCACGCCACAGCAGCCCAATTCGGCACGGGCAGACGATACGGCGATCAGCCCGAGCAGACCGGCTTGTCACGCCTCACACTGACCGACGCCGACAAGCAGGCCCGCGACTGGTTCGTCGAGACCACCACCGCGCTCGGGTGCCACGTGACCGTCGACAGTATCGGGAATATCTTCGCCGTACGCGCGGGCCTGAAGAACGACGTCCCGGCGACGTTTGTGGGGAGTCATCTCGACAGTCAGCCGCTGGGCGGGCGGTTCGATGGGGTATTGGGTGTGTGTGCTGGGGTCGAGATGTTGAAGGTGTTCAACGATAATTGGATTGAGACTGAAGGGCCGGTGGGCGTCGTGAACTGGACGAATGAGGAGGGCGCCAGGTTTCCGATCAGCATGATGGGGAGTGGAGTCTGGGCTGGGGCGAAGGGGTTGGAGGAGACGTACGAGCTGAAGGAGGTGGGCACTGGTGGTAAGACTGTAAAGGAGGAGCTGGGTCGGATTGGGTACCTCGGAAGCACGCCTGCGAGGGTGGAAGACGGAGGCGTGAAGATCGCAGGTCACTTTGAGTTGCATATTGAGCAGGGGCCCAAGTTGGAAAAGAGTGGGAAAACTGTCGGGGCGGTTACAGGAGTGCAGGCGTATAGATGGTTCGAGGTGAATGTTACAGGACGGGCTTGTCACAGCGGGACTACGAGTATGGAGGATCGGGCTGACCCGATGATGAGCGCTATTATGCTCCTTGATACAGCGAGGAAGGCAGCGGAGCAGAGAGGCGCGCTTGTGACTGCAGGCATCATCAAAGCATCGCCGGGCAGCGTTAATACTGTGCCTGAGCGGGTGACGTTTACGCTGGATATTCGCCATGAGAAGGATGAGGTTGTAAATGAGTTGGACAGTCATTTGATGCAGGCGTTTGAGATTACTATGGAGAATGAGAATCAAAGGCAGAGGGAGAAGGGTGCTCCGCTGTTGTCCTGGGATATCAGGAAGACGTTCGACAGCCGTGCAACGGTCTTCGACGATGTTGCTGTTGGGTTTGTTGAAGACAGCGCACGGCAGGTGACAGGGGAGCGGGAAGTGCCGAGGATGGTGTCTGGTGCTGGCCATGATAGTGTTAACACGGCGAAGCACTGTCCTACTGCAATGGTGTTTGTTCCATGTCGGAATGGCGTCTCACATCACCCTGAGGAGTGGTGCGAGCGGGAGCACTCACAGGTCGGCACAGACACGATAATTCAGTCTGTATTGAAATTTGATAGGTGGAGGCACGAACAGGGGCATTTCGCTGGTTGACAGAACATACTTCAGGACAGGGAATAGTAGGACTTTTGAGACACGAGGTCAGATCTTTCAACATTAACTACAGCTGAGCAGGGCCAAACAGCGCGCATCAGGATCAGCTTTTCAATGCCACTTGGACCCTCTTGTGAGTAATGATGCAGCCAAACGACCTCTACAGCTGACCGCAAGTCGAGCTCGCACCATTCTGCTTCAGCGCCTTGCTTCTGCTACCTGGCAGGATGGCCGCTGATCACTTAAGACTGAGCAGGAGCACCTCGGCCTCGACCATAGCCACCTCGGAAAGTAGGCTCGAAGTTGCCTGGGGCACCGCCTTCCTTGTCACCCTCCTGTCGTCGTCGGTATCCGCCCTCTCGGTCATCTCTTCGTGGACCACCTCGTCCTCGTGGTCGGTCCTCACCACCCATCATGCCTCGTGGAGGGTGAGTGGGTCTCTGCTGCTTGATGTGGGTTGCAGGGACGATCTCAGCTGGCAAGTGAAGCCATTCTCTGAGGTAGTCGAGGCCCTCTGGAGTCAGAGTGTAGTAGTAGTATTGCCAGGAGAACTGGGTCTTGAGATAGCCTCTGGAGGTGAGGGATTGGCAGGCCTTAAGAACCTGTGCGCGAATTAGACGCTGATCTAGCGATGGCAATAGTATGGCTGCTTACGTAGAGGTTCTTGCAGTCGATATCGGGATGCTTTGGTAGCTCATAGTCCTTTTTGGCCACGAGCACACCCTCCTTGAAGAGGTACTCGTGGATCTTCTTGCGATCAGCCTTTGGGATAAGCCTGCGGCAGTGATTAGTCTCTGCGATTGCGGTGATGGTAAAGGATGCGCCTACATTGTCACGAGTTCCAGTTGCTCTTCGGGGAATCGTGTACAATGCGAGAAATAATTGAGATGCTTATGGTGGTTATAGAGAGTGCTCGTCTTGTCCCATCGAATATTTCGCGACATGATTTGACCGCGGGCTGCAGCAATTTTGGCTTGGCGATATTTCGGCCTCAGGCACGAATGTGTGTGGGAAATCGCGACTTGGCACGATTTCGAGACTGCACTTTTGAAATCCACACACTTTACCAACGCACTCATCTCTATTCGACAACCCACAACTCTCTCATTGCCTGCTAATAGACTGTTGACAGAGCCAGGTAAGTTCCTTCTTCGCGCGTCTGGCTTCACGAATGAACAGACTCCGTGAGAAAATCTCTACGAGCCTCTTCCCACGAAAGACACTGCGCAAAAGCCTTCTAAAAGATCCTCCATGGACTAACATAATCCGGCTATACAGTCTAGCACCGCAATCATGGGTATCTCACGAGACTCCCGCCACAAGCGATCCGCATCCGGTGCCAAGCGCGCCTACTACAGAAAGAAGAGGTATTTCGACACCGAGCCATAGAGCAATACCCTTCGTAACCCTGCAGTCTCTAACCAGCCTGCAGAGCCTTCGAGAAAGGTCGTCAACCGGCCAACACTCGAATTGGAAACAAGCGCATCCACCTCGTCCGAACTCACGGCGGCAACCGCAAGTTCCGAGCCCTGCGTCTTGACAGCGGCAACTTCAGCTGGGGCTCCGAGGGAGTCAGCCGAAAGACCCGTGTCATCGTCGTGGCTTTCCACCCGTCGAACAACGAACTCGTCCGAACAAACACACTGACCAAGAGTGCCGTCGTCCAAATCGATGCCGCGCCGTTCAGAACTTGGTATGAAGCTCACTATGGTGCGACTCTGGGTCGGAGACGACAGCAACAGCAACAACAGGAAGACAAGAAGGTCAGCAAGAGTGTGGAAGCGAAGCATGAGGAACGATTGAAGAAGATGGGGAAAGTTGAGCCCGCGCTGGAGAGGCAGTTTGAGGCTGGTAGATTGTATGCCGTCGTGAGCAGCAGACCTGGTCAGAGTGGAAGATGTGATGGGTACATCCTTGAGGGCGACGAGTTGGCTTTCTACCAGCGACAGATCAGGAAGTAGGCGGCATGACCATCATGATTGTGGTAATGCTGTGTTACTCTACGACTGTTTATCTTTGAGCTTCGTCAGGCCATCCAGACCTTGGTCTTATCCTCAGATAGAAGCGGGCCGGAGAAGATGCTATATGCAGTTCAAGGATTGCTAAGAACTATGCCGTTGCCAGGATGTCGCAGAGACAACACAGGCTTCGAATGGAAATCTCACGTGCAGTGGCAAGCATGATTGCTACGGTACAATGTCAACAGCGCATCTCTGCCTATTTTGAGAGATTGCCGATGCAACAAAATACCAATTTCAATGACCCAAGAGTATTCTCTATTTTCATCGAGTATCTCGTAGACTTCTTTGACCAACTTTTGCATGCGTCGCACGCGAAAACTGTATGATTTCTGAGAAAACATCTCATCCATAGGTCCCATCTATTGATCCCGCATCCAACAAGAACCAACACATCACCAAATGCCATCCAACCCACATTTTCCGAACTTCCTTCGTTAGAAGACAAGCTGACCGACAACTTTCACGACCCACTGCCAAGATTGTCGTTCACTGCCGAACCAATATCGACAAACCCCTCAGGAATAACCACACCAACCAGCGTCCCGTCGCGTCCACTGTCCTCGTCTTGGACCTGTATCTGCTGCACCGCGGCTTCGACGTCCATCTCATCCATCCCAGACGCCTCGAGCTCCGCCTTGTAATCGGCCAGACCGTTCAAGTCGTCGTCGACCGAGGTCTTGTAGCTATCCTGGATCGACGAGAGGGCGTGTATGACGTTCGGAGGCAGCCAGACGCGCGTCTGGTTGCCGAGTTGGTGGACGTTGTTCAGGTTCTTGTATTTGAGGTCCTGGTTTTTGAGCATGCGTCTGGCTTCGAGTGTCTTGTTGCGTCGTTCGATGGCCATTTTGCGCTGAGCTCGGGCGAGATGTGCTGCTGCTGCTTGTGCTTGTGCGCCGGCGCTGGCGGGCTGAGGGGTTTGGGCGGGCTTTCGGTGGCGTTGGTCATGCTTTTGGACGGCCGTTTGGAGCTTGGCGAGGAAGAATTTGAATTGAGGTGACGATTTCAGCTGTTGGAGATTGTGCCCGACTTTGGCTTGGTGTTGCTGCCAGATGTGGAGATTGTTGAGGTTTGCTCGCTTGATGTCGTCGTATGGAGGCCAGGCTGGCTTGATGTTGCGTTGAACGTTGGCAGCCACGAAGCTCTGGAACTTGTGGTCGCTGGTTCTGCCATAGAAGCGGTCGATCAGCTGAGCATAAAGCCCATACACCGCAGCCATTGCTGTCGTCTGGGTATAGGTGATGTGTGCCTCAATGAGGTTATTGCACAACTTGGACATGTCGTCCTGCGCCGTGTGGTAGCCAGTAATATCGTCTTGTACCTTTTGTAGGTCATTCTGTACCTTTTGATAGTTTATCTGCTTGCCAGGTTCCGACTCTGATATGGGATCCAGGAGGGGTTCACTTCGAAGCAACAGCTCGGGGTGGGGATATTCTTGGTAATACACAAGCTTGTCCCATAGACGCCCTTGTGGGCTATTGTGGACAACGGCGATCAATGATGCAAAAGTCCTATCGTTGAGGATGGTCTCGTCCTGGTGCTTTGGGTCGGTTCGGGCCTTTTCGAGCATTGTAATGCTACGAGCCACACGCATCTTGACAACCAATGTTTCTCGACTCACTTTCAATCTTCACACGGTGGACTCGCAAACATCCGGATCCCGTTTTTACGTGGCATCAGGATGATGCGATTGGTTTATAGTCATGTGTCGATCGAAAATTTGTCCTATTCGATCAAATGGTGCAGAAAAGGGCAGATATAGCCGTGTATATGCTCGCGAGCAAACAACTCCGGGGGGCTGGAAGTGCGGTGATACCACGTGGCTAATAGTGAAGGGATGATGTGCTGATTCCATGGGTGACAAGTCGAGGCGTCGGTGGTGGCATGACCGGCAAGCGATATGGCAGGTTTTGTGTCGACCGCTCAGCTCAATCTTTTCGTCGAACGTTAATCACAACAGTCTGCTGAGGGCGTAGATGCTTCCATGTGGAATTATTCCCTTTTTCTGCGGCGAGGACTACCTCCAAGAGCAAGGCTTAAGAAGTGTTCGAATATGCTAGTCCCCATACCGTCCGTGCACAAGCAAGGACGCATCAAGAGAGTATCACGGACTGGATCGGCTCAGCACTTACCTTTTACTTACATCGTAGAGTCCAGGAACCGAGGTCTTCATAGCCGTGGCGAGAACAAAAGGATGACATACTTGTTCCCACTCTAGCACTCGGGTGTAGCCCGAGCTCCTTATCCAAACAGGCGCACCGGAGCTATCGTTGCAGAATGTCATGGTAAGTGCATCTCTCGGCAGAGGTAACGCAAGATTCACAGATCGAGCTGGTCTGGTGTCTTTCAATCTCCTCTCTTGAGAAGCAATACCTTCCATTATGCAGGACCATATACAGTCGCCAGCTGGAGCCACTTCGTAAGAGCTATATGCCGCGGCTTGGAGTCTAAGAAGTAACATTCGGCAGACTGTCATGCATCAACCACTGCTCCACTGCTCGAAGCCAGTGATGGAGAGTTGCATGATATGAGCAACTAGTACTGATCTTCAGGAGTTGGTCCCCAGCGTCTCCCGTCTCGCTGTTGACGTGGTCGGGGCATATGCCACCTTGCTCCGGCGCTAGCCGTTTAAGGATAGGCTTCCAACAGCATGATCTCAAGCTCGAGCTCGCAGTTAACAACCTCAATCATCTTTCAGTGCCACTAGAGTCTGAGAATGAATTTGCTCAACGAGCCACAAATTCTTTGTCTCGCTCTCAGGAAGACCGCTTTGCGAGGCGCTCGGAAAAGTGCGATATAAGACGGCTATGAATTTTTCGAGCTGATGAGAACACTAAGGTCACACGAGAATTACCAAAGCGAGGAAGCTCAATCAAGACTTTGAGCTTGTTGCGATTTACTGAAGGAGCGCTTTGAAAGGTATTGCGCATGGCAAGACAAGATCAAGCAGCACCTCACAAACGCCTTGACCTTGTGTCGTTTTGATTCAGTCTCCTTGACGAATGTCATATATGGCTCACTTGGAGGAAATACTATGAGAACAGCTGGAATTATGGGATTTACTGCAGCACCCGCGGGTCTCCATTCCCCCTGAGTCGTGACATTGCAATTCTCTCTTGGTCGGTTCTGTCCGCAGATATCGACTTGATATGCATTTGATCTTGTGACATGCTCCCTGCGCAGCAAACTACAAATTCGGCGGACTGCCCTTCAACATCGAAGAGTTATCCAGACCAGTCAAAGGACGCAGAAATGGCAGCTTCAAGCAGCTGCTATGGCGAATAGATGTCGCGGGTTCCGGCTCGTCTCCGAGCTTGAACGTAGTCTCCTTTGTCAGCTTCACGAGCCGTAGTAATCTTCGCCTTTTTCGGCTTGGCTTGCGTTAGGATATTGGGGGACGGCACAGAACCTTTGAAGCTCGTGCCACAAGAATGGCACTTGCAGCGGCAGACTGCTCTTCTGAGTTAGAACGCAGCAACACAACAAGCCAGAACCTTGCTTCCGGTAACGAGGTTTGTGCACTGAGTCTAGCAGGTATGCTTACAACAATGGTGCTTCTGCATCATTTCATTAACATACTGCAGTTTAACTTGACTCGTTGCTGGAAGATATACCTCCATCTTCCCTAATCTAGATCAGTCAGTTCCTTTACATCTAATACGAAGACTAAATGTCCATCCAGAACAGGATTCTGCATTATTACTTTCTGCTCTTCGCACCCTTCTTTTTGCCCATTTTGTTTCCACCTTGCATCCCATGCACGTAGTCCTCCTGCCCACTTTCAAGGCCTTCTTCCTTGATCTGATCTGGATCGCCACCTTCCTCAACAACCTCTTTCTCTTCCTCCTCTTTGACCTCCTCGCCAGCTTCACCCTTAAGCTTTCCTTGCCTGAATGCCTTCCTCAGCTCACACTTCCCAACGCTCTTGCCACCAGCCTTACACTCTTCACACTTCTTCCCATGACTAACCATCAGAATATGCAGCCCATACTTCTCCTCATCGGGAATCCTAACCTCTAGATGCGCATGCGTCTCATCCCTTGTCGCACTCTTCGGCCTCCACCCTAACAGACCCGCAATCCGGTAAACATGTGTGTCGACCGCAAACGACTCTCTCCTCAAACAAAACAGCAACACACAACTTGCAGTCTTCGGCCCTACCCCTTTCATCCCGATCAACTCCGTCATGGCCTCCTCATCGCTCTTTTCAAACATATGGTCAAGACTGTACACGCCGTACTTCTCCTTTACCTGCTCCAAGATACTGATAATCACCTTACTTTTCACCGCGCTCAGGCCCCCACTCTTAATCGCGTCTTGCAGTTTCGCCTGTCCACCCTCCACAATTGCGTCCCATTTGTCGCTGGCCCCGTAAACCCGGTCCATGTTCAGCTTGGCACGTGTGCTGTTCTTGTCGCTTGTGTTCTGGGACAAAATCGTGCGAACTAGTGCATCGAGGACAGATGGCGAATCGCCGCATCCTGCACGGTCGCTTCGAGCGACGACCTTCTCTGGCCGAACGCGTTCGCCGTGGAGACGCTGCAGGATTCTGTGCGCGAGACGTGCTTCGTCAGGTGTGGGGTGTGGGAAGTCAGGAAAGGGAGAGGTTTTGCTGAATTGAGTGTATGATTTCAGCTTTTTGGCTTGGAGTCGAGCGGCCTTGTCGTCGGGCGATGCCGTTGCTTTGGATCTCGACTTTGGCTTTGCTTTCGGAGTCGACGGTGATGAAGTGTCAGACTTGGCCTTCTTCGAGCGCGACTTCGTCGTCGGCTTCTTCTTAGTTTTCGGTTCGTCTTCTGAGAACTCTGAATCGGGCTCATCGTTCGGGTCCGACAACTCACTCCCAATGTCAGATGGCGTCTCCTCAGGACTCGGCAAACCCACGTCCTCATCAACCTCCTTCTTCAAGTCTTCAGGCACCTCAATCTTAACGCGCTTGGCACTCTGTGGCGTCTCTGAGGGTGCTGCACGCTTGGCACCAATGTTCGCTTTCGGAGACGAAGAGTCTTCCTGTTTGATAGGCGTCGTATCATCGCCATATCCATTATTGAATCGTTTGTTGGCGTTCCGAGCACTCTGGCGCGTAGGCGTGGCTCTTGCCTTTGTCGACGCCTTTTGTGCCATTATCGTTGCAAGCCCAGATATCCTGGGTGGCGAGAAGTTACAGTACAGACGTAGAGACAAAGCACGACAGAGAGTTTTGAGCATTCGACTGCGGATGAAGGTGATGGACAGACAGCAGAGACAATTTAAACGTGCCAAATGATGATGAAAGTCGTGATGAAACGCTTCCTGAGCCTGAGCAGCAGGGGTTGACGGGAGACGGTGATGTCAGTACAGCTGCTCCGGATCAGATCGTCCCTTGCAGAAACGTGGCGCGGATCAGGACGGATCGAGACGCTACGATCGCGCTAGGAGAGCTTAGGCCATTTTTTGAAATGGCAGCGGATGATGTGGATGAAAGAATCAGAGAAGAACCAAAAGAAATTGCTGAGAAAGTCGCAGTCATAGTGAGTCACATCTGTATATGATAGCGCTCAAGAGCGAAAGTAAATGTACGGCCTCTGCGGCGCGCCAGCCCCGAAAAGCAAAAACATTCAGGATGAACGATTCACCAACCCTTACAGCTGCAAACCATAAATGGCAGAATCACCCGAGAACGCGTGCTCGGGATATCAACCTTAAACTTTGGAGTTCATGTCGCAGCCGCTTCGTTGCTCTCCGCAGCGACCTTGTCGTACCATTCCTCGTGCGCCTTCAAATCGACATTCTTCACTCTCTCAAGAACATCAACGATGTTGCCAACCTCAGTAACGAACTCTGGCATACCGATCCGCGTCAATATTTCCGGCGCACTACTGGTTGCACGCACCTTCTCGGCAGTACTAGATGCCGCCAGTCTGCTATAGAAATGCTCACGCAGTGACTTCAGAATAAAAGTCGCGATCTGCTCACTGAATACGTCACCCTTCTCCAGTTCAGCTTGTCCTTGGGCTGGATTATACTCTCGCCTCTCTTGAATCGCCTCCTGCCGCTCACGTTGAGCCACCGTGAGTTTGGATACCGCAGCTACTGCGGAAGGCCAGACACGGCTGACAAAGTCGAACAGGCCGGACTTCGTGCTGTCAGGCATCATGTGCCCTGATTCTATCTGCCTCACGATCGCAGCAACATCTGTTGACAGAACATCGAGCTTCATGAGCCTTTCAGCTTCCTTCGCCCACATTGCTTCTCGATTTCTTCTCAAGCGGATCTTAGATGTCAGTAAAATTGAGGCCACTGTGACAACGCGAAACGTCCTTGCTCGAAGCTGGAGCAAGCGGATGTAGTCAATACGCAGGGTCTCAGGAAAGCTGTTATAAGTAAGAGGCGTGTTCGAAAACACCAGGTCTGTAAAAGCACGTGCATACACTGCATTAGCGTATGCTGGCGTGCCCTGCTGAGCTGAGCTAGTCGCGGCTCGTCCGCTGCTCCACCACCTCTTTGTGTGCTCAAGACCATGAACACCGTCTTTGAGGTCCCTTTCGAACATTGAATGTTCGTGCTCATGCCCATGCTCAATCACGGATTTTGAAGCCAGTCTGAATTGGAAATTGATGTGATCGAGGGTCATTAAATCCAAGATGTTTATCAAACTGAAAAGCCGCTCTATCGTGTCATTGCTAGTGTCGTCCGCGAACTCCTTCACAATTGAATCCCTGCCAGGAGAGCAAATCTGCTTGATCATGTTTGCAATCGTTAAGAAGAAATCGTTGTACACGAATATACCTTTCTGGACCTGCTGCTCTATGAGGCTTGGATCCAGAAAGGTGTCGATTCTGTCGTGCAGTGGGTGCCGCCGACTGATGAGATTCATCAACTTGTCCTTGACGAGAACAACCATGGAGTGCGTCCAGGCACTTTCAGCCTGTCTACCCCCTTGCTGCACGCTTTCATGCATACCACGCCGGAGTGCATCCATCAAGTCTTTTCTTGCGTCGGTCCATGGCTGCTGCTGCACCTCATATGTGCCCATGACTTGAATCTCGTGGGCAATCTCTCTGTTCGGAGGTAGTACGGTCATTGTGAGACCGAGTCTATTGACGAATGAAGAGGCTTCCTCTGACTTTTGCACTTCTCGTGATGGTGTCGCTGGCGGAGTGAATAGAGCAGTTGGCGTGATGTCGACTTCCATCTCGACAGGTGTTGTTGCTCGAGGTACATGCTCAGAAGACTCTGTCGCTTTCTGCGCAGCTCGCTCTCTTCGTGCTTTGCGAACCGCTCTCCGGATCCGATCCATCGCTTTGTCATGACCGATCAGCCGCTTCAATCTTACCAATATTTTAGTCTGCTCGGTCTTGATCGCTTGCAAATAGTCCTCTACCACATTGCCATCATGGTCTTCTTGAGTGGATTGAATGATCAAGTCTAGGTTCACAAAAGATCCCACCATCACGTCCGCAAGTATGCCCAGATCTTGAGTCTTCCACGCGTGGAAGCCAGAAGTGAAGTCATTGAACAGAATTTGCAACTGATCGCGGGTTACGTTTGGCTGCTTCTCTGCGATCAGGGCACTTGCTGTCGCCTGAGTGGCATCAACAAGTGCTTGGCCCTTAGCAATGAGATCCTGTTCTTGTGTTTCCTTGCCGCCATGACTGAAAGCCTGCACTGGATGTGCCACAACCATGAAGGCTCCAAGGAAGACTCTCACGCCGCCTCTCCGTGCGTTTTCGTCAGTTTCGTGATCGAGGATCCCGAGGCATTTCACAAAATGCATGGTCGCGGCCATGGTATCATCGGCGGAAATGAGCCTCGTCACATCCTCAAATCCCATGTCCTTGAGGTTCTCAACGCTGATTCCGGCATTCAGGAACGTGGTTGCAGCCCGCCTAGATCGAGAAGCTCTCCAGGTTCTTTGAATAATCTTAGCTGCTACATTTTGGCTGAGCATCCTTAGCTCTTGAGGCTTGACTTTCTTCTCTTCGACAGCGGCAAGCGAGGTAGTCCTTGGCCTGCGGAAGTTCATCTGGTAGTTTGTCCTCCGCCTGGCAGCATCAGCGAACTTTTCGGCTATCTCTTTGCTCAGTCTCGCATGCTCAGCAGCCTTCTTCTCTTTGGTTTCTTCTGCAATGCGTTTCGCACGTCTCACTTCCTCCTCACATCTTGCGGTGATTTCGGCAAGATGTTTCTCTCTTGCGGCTTGTGCTGCCAACGCCTTCTCTTCGCTGTTTGAGGTCCGGGTGATAGCTCTTGCAGCCGCAGCTCGTAAACGGACTTGTTCAGCATGGGCGGCTCTTTCGGCCAAACGGGCTTTGCGATCTTCTAATATAGATGCTCGGCGTAGATGCTGTGCTACGTGGGTGCTGAATGGTCCTCCATGGCATGACCGCGAAGACGCCCTGGAATGTAAGGAAGAAAGGGAGCTGCGCCGTGAAGACTGTGCGGATGATCTTCGTCTACTGTTGCTTCGACGTTGCAGGCGTTCGATGAGTCGTGCCGGCGGTGCAGCAGACTGCCCTGGGTCATGATCGAATGCATCCATGATTATGTCGCGTTGAGCGTTTTGGGACGTAAGAGGGGATAATAGAGGGAAAACTAGATCAGAGAGAACGGAATTCCAGGGCACTGAGTGTGCAAGATAGACGCCAGTTTCGAAAATGTGATCTTGTCTCACGTGCGGGATGCAGGTGAGACACCGGCGTGGTGTGCAGAAACTGAAGGAAAAGTCGTATCAAATGGTCCAAGCGTGCCGAACGTTGTCCGCAAGAGTGTCCTTATAGCTGTCCGAAAACGATTGTTCGAATGATCGCAAGTGAGAATCAAGAAGGAGCGTACGTTGATCAATTGCAGGCATCTACAAAGGCACGAAATGATTGTGAGTCGCAACACCTCGAAGGTGAAGGAAGGTTCCAATTGGACGGCCTCAGAAGGACATTGGTGATGGCCTCGGATGACGCCACCAGCACACGAAGCCAAGTGTTTTGGGGATGAGAGGAGGTTGGAGGAAGCCTAATTCACGGTCCAAACCTCAACGAGCAAATCGCTAAGGTTTCCGTCTCTGTGGCAGGTCTTTCAGCAAATGAGGTGCCTAGATTGCTGAGATTCCTTAGCGATTGCGTATCGCCGCCTGCAGCCGTTTAGCGACCACTAGCCAGGTATCGACTAGTTGCCTGCCCTCGTGGCTGGGGATTTTCGCTTCTTGAGCCAAGAAATTGTATCTGAAGAGGGGCGTTCATGGTCTTACCATATTAACCGTGAGGATTTTCTGCATGCTTCGTGGATCCTCTATACGCAAATGGAACAGTTTCACGATGATTGGCTTGTAAGCAGGTCTTGATTGGGAGACGTGAGAAGCCTCCGATTGAATTACTGCCTAATCCCCTTCCACCTGCTTCCGCCATCCCTCAACCATATCGAGATAGTCAGGGTCCTCCATCTCAACGCTTACTTTTCCCTCCTGCCCCTTCGCCTGCTCATACAGTTTCCAGAATTCACCAGCAACAGCCTTCGCAGAAGTAACCTTTGCCTCATCTCTCACGACCCCACCAACAGGGACAGTCGCAACGTGGATCTGCGGCTCGTACTTCTTATGGAAACTGTGCATCAGATTGTATTGAGCTGCTTTACCGACGGATAAGGAGAAGAGGAACGGAAACGGGTCGCGGTAGAGCATGCCTGATGTTGTCAGGAAAGCTGGGTTGTATGATTGTGATTTGGCCGTTTCGAGCAGCTGAGGGATGGCCCATTGCAGGGTTACGTAGAGGTTCACAGTGGTGATCTATCAAAGGTGAGTTTCTACATCCTTTGGGTCGCATGGAAGGGTAACGGAGCACGAGCACATACCTTCAAGTCCTCCTCCAGTGTTTTTGCTTCGCACTCTATGATCTTGCTTGGAGCCACTCGAGCTGCGTTGTACAGCACGACTTCCAACGGTACATTCGCAGCTTTTAACTTGGCATCGACGGCGCCGAGTACAGACTTGACAGCTGCCTCATCATCCGCCATATCGATCTGTGCAGTTTCAACCCTGGTCTCCGACGTCGTAGAGCTAACCGCTTTCGCATCTTCGGCTAGACGAGAAGCATCTCGAGACAGCAGAATGATGTGTTTGAAGCCTCGCTCTGCGAAATAGGCGGCTGTTGTCCGGCCGATACCTGGACCTGAGCCGATTACTACCAAAGCGCCTCTAGTAGCCATGACGGAAGTGCTGAGGGTAGGAGGAGAAGACGAGTTTGACAATCTATTTGAGCCGAGAGCGTGTTGGGCGGAGGAAGCAGTTTAAGTCTGAGCTGTACAATATTGCAATGTTGTTAAACCCCTCCTTAGAACAAAAGGAGCCTTATATCATCCCAGCTAGCTAAAGCATTCCTTCCATAAGTGCACAATAGTATGCATGGCTTAGTCATGACGCATGTTTTGGCAGAGAAGGTGGCGTACCGCGGATCGTGCGGCTTATAGCGGCAGCGTTTCAATGATCAAGCATTAAAGAAGAGCAATAGCGTCTGATTCCATTGACCGACGTCAGGCATTGTGCGAGGCCTCCGACACAAGCGCATTCCTAAATCCTCAAATCTTCACGGATTTAGCTCAAAAGACACGTTCTCGAGACCCTTAGCTTGTTGGTAGTCACTGTCAGATCGACAGATTGTAGAAGGGGAACTTGTGGCCGCGATATGAGAAGTTTGATCCAGGTTTGGTGCTGAAGTCACAATACAGTAGACTAGCTCTAAAACCTCGCGCCATCAGAGCACAAGGAAACTTGGTATCGATGCTCATTTGTGCACAAATGCACGCAACTTCCAGTAAACAGCCTCGCAGTTGAAATGGTGGCGTCCGTGAAGTCATCGGCATCTCTCTGACCTAAGCAAATAGCATGCTGATAAACTTAAACACAGCCGGCTTCTAGGGCGTGCGAAGTAACCATCTCGAGTAGAGTACGTAAGCCCAAAGAACCAGAACCGATGCGCTGGAAAACGGAAATGCAGCTGCAGCTTACGAATTGAGTCAGGTTACCTCATCACATCAAGGTGAAGGTTTCGTTAATTGATTTGAGTAGTAACTCTTTTGACCTGAATGGGTCATTGACTTGTCCACGACTCCATGCCTCAAACTTTGCCGCCAAGATGCTTGTGACGCTCTATGCTTTTAGTTCATCACGATCATGATCATGTCTCGCACACAGATTTGTACAGGTCGTTCCGTTATCAGATTGCAAAGGATGAGAACGAATCTCACCGCCACTTATCATGTAAAATCGACGGTATTCGTCGTACCACCGGTCTTTCCCTCTCTTGCTAACCTCGCTTGCGCACGTTCTGCTCGCCGTCTCCTCCTGTTATTAGCATATTCACTCGGCCCGCTAGTCTCTGTGCCTGGTGACGTGACACTACCACCAGGTCCAAGATTGCTTGTCGAAGCCGGTACAGGAGGAGGAGGAGGCACGCTATAGCTCATACCTGTTTGCGGGTCCGTCGCTTGCTGTGTCCCCGGTGGAGGAGGTGTTGGGTACAGCGACGGTGCAACGTTCGCCGTTGAAGGTCGCGGTGTGGAAGCGTCCATAGCGGCTTGTTGTTCCGCCTCCATCTGCTCTGTTCTTCTCCATCTGTCCTTGGCAGCTCCGCTGAATCCTTCCCCGCCACTGCTGCTTAAACTAGAATTACGCCGCCTACGGGAATTGCGTCGTTCTTGTCTCCGAGCTGCTCGTTGGGCTGCTGCTTCTTCTTCTGTTAGCCGGCGTAGTGTTACCTTCCTGCCGTTGTCCTGTGTCTTCACATGTATGCTGACGGGAGGTGACTCTAATGAGTCCGTGTTTTGCCCATCCTGTCTCCGGCGTCGAGCATCCGCAGCGGCACCTGCCATAGCGGCTGCTCCACCAACGGCGGCTGCATCCTGTGTCAAATGATGGCGATGCCGTTGGCGGCCGGAAGCTGTTGTGTATAATTCACTACCCGATGACATCAAGTCTGTTCCGTGAGGTGGTGGAACAGGTGGTGGTCCGTCTGTCACGGCTGCTGATGCGGGGCCTGGCGGCGCTATCACAGGGTCAGTGCCCACGGGCCGTATCCTGTTACGCTCCGCCAGCGCACTTGCGGCTGCAGCACCCGCACCACCTGCCACAGGAGCAGCTGATGAGCTCAGACCACTCATGGCCGGCCGCTGAACCGACCCGTCGATGAAGCTTGACACATCCGACGCGGTCTGACTGGCCAAGCGATTATGCCTCGGCCGCCGTTGTGGCGCAGCGCCATCTCCGGTATACCTGTGCTGCGAATTCATGCGAGCAATCTTTTCCTGCTCAATCCGCTGCTGTCTCAATTCCTCTGCTCGTTTTTCCTCCTTGCTTTGACGCCGATTCTTGAAGAGTTGACGAACCGCGTACATGGCGCCACCGGCTGCCACAGCCTGTTTGAACGTCTGGTGTCTACCTTGTCTCGAGGGTGAGCTTGATTCGTAATCGTAATATGAATATTCTTCCGAACCCAAGCCTGACCCATGTCCCGGAGTCATGGGCGGCTGTGCTAGGGGATGTGATGGCCTCACACCACCTGCAGCAACGCCTGTTGGCGTGACAGGCCTCGGCGGTCGACCTTCCTCCAGCCGAGAGACTGAGTCAGAGCCAATTGATGTATTCCCTCCTAATGGCGGTCGGTAAGGGCCAACGTCTGACTCATCATCTCGCCCTGATTTTCTTCTGCTGAAAAGCGACTTTGCAGCTGCTAGTCCTCCGCCTACAGCACCGAGTTGCAAAATTCTCTTCCCGATGCCTGGACGTTCTTGCGGTCTCCCTGGCTTTTCTTTGTGGTAATAGGACGATGAAGAGGATGAGCTGCTTGCGTAAGTCAAATCACTTTCCGAATGCCTTCGCTTTGGTTTATTTCGACGGCTGAATAAAGTGGCAAGTCCTGCACCTGCAGCACCTGCGGCCGCTAATTTCCCAAAGCCTGAATGGGACTGTTGTGGCCTCTGCTCTGTGACCACTTCGTCGCTGTACTCAACTTGCCCGGGAGCAATGTGCGACCTCCTCCTCTCGTGCCTCCACTGCAATACAAAATAGATAACCAGCAGTAGAAATACCCAGAGTGCATAAAGCACAAACAGGAAAAGAGGAGAACCATACAAGGTCAGACCAAGGGCGACTTGTGCTATACCCAAAAGTGCAATAGCTCGTCCCAACCAATGATGTAGCATCGCCTTGAGAGGCACATAATACCTCTTTCTGTTCTTTTCAATTCTATGGACCATTGTCCCACCAATGACTTGCACCCAGACAAGTACATACAGCGCCAATCCGATGCCATGATGGGGATTTGTAAGACTTCTTCTTGGCCCAACTTGGAACCAACCTATTGCTAAAACAGCTGTTGTCAATAACAATGTCATGATCTGTAACCATATATGTGATCGCACAGCTCGACGAGGGTTTCGGCCGTAGAAGCGCATGACGAGGATAGCTGCCGGGACAACGGCAAGGAACGTAATCGCCGCTATGATGCCATGTGCTTTGACCAACCCATGGTAGCCCGTCATGGATAAAAAGCGGTTCCCCATACCTATAACGCTCGACGTCAGTCACCTTCTGCGAAACAGACTGTTCTTCGATATTACCATTGTACCTCATGGTCGCAAAGTTGAAGCCAACCAGGTTTGGGAGCAAGAAGGTTTCTCTTCCTGCGTTCCACGTGCCGTCGCCGACAACCATGGTGTCTGATTCATATGTACTGCTCCCTGGTGGAGCGAGCTGCGGTGAAGGCGACATCCCGTCGATGCTTTGCAGGACTTTGAGACGACGTCAAGTCTTGGTGAGATGGAGGAAAGCCTCCTAGCACTGTCGGAAAGGCGCCATCCGCCGGTGATGTTTGATCGTGCTCTTATTCGAAACAGTCATCTAGGAATCAAGAGGATTCGTTTTCCGCTCGACGATAGTCGTTCTTGGATCCTAAAGTTGACAAATGGTTCTGCGAGCGGGGGGTCCGGACTCGGTCAAGACAGAGCTGGATCTGCTATGCGACCAGCACAAAAAGCTTTCAAATAGTGCTTGGTGTAACAATACTTCAGAAAAATGGAGAGCCTCGTCGACAGCCGACAGCAAGGTCGATGAAGCAATCGACAACAGTCAATGAGCTTACGGTGAGGCAAAAGCGGGTCTGGCTTGGTTCGAAACCAAGTTCTCGTGAATTATTGATCCTCTTGCTGGCGGGACAACGAAGCAAAAGTGGGGATCTTGACCTCACTACGGTGCATATGCACCAATCACGACTCGTTTCGGGCCGCAAACCTTGACTATCATATGATAATCAGATACCGGGGCGCGTGCCAATCATATCTGCATGAACATTCTGCAGGACCCTTGTTCAAACGATTTATATCGATGCGATGGACGAGCAGCTGGCCAAATTCATCAAAGCCGTCTCCACGTGAGTACGATGTGCACTTCCAATCTATATACGCACGGAGCTGACTGTTCGGTTGATGCGTTAGACTCCTAGGGTGGATGTAGTAAGATGTATTCTCGCCGCGAGTGAAGGTCACTGCTGACCATTGTCAAAGTGTGTACTCATGGTCGGCATCCTTCTACCCACAACCTATGCTGAATTGGAAACGCAAATCCACACGAGGCCTTACTGTTGACTTCCCCGCCTTGAACGTCGTCGGGTTTGTGTCATACTCGATCAGCACTGCATCCTTTCTCTTCTCGCCTAAAATCAGAAAACAATATGCCTTGCGACATCCTCACTCGCCAGTGCCCACAGTCAGGGTAAACGATTTCGTTTTCGCAGCCCACGCCATGGTCCTCGTGCTGTTGACTTACTCACAATTCTACACTTTTCTGTGGAAATTCGACGTGCCCAAGAGTCAAAAGACGAGCTTGCCCGTCAGGTTCATTGTCACTGGCAGCGTCGTCGCCATCCTGGTCGGTCTGCTGCGGGCTGCGGCAAACGACACGACCGAGGACACGGGAGCGCGCCTGTGGACTTGGATAGACGTTGTATGTCAGCTGCTCGGACGAATAACTACCATAGCTGATCTCTCAGCAGGTCTACATTTTTGGACATATCAAGCTCTTGGCGACATTCGTGAAATATGTTCCGCAGGCATGGCTGAATTACAAACGGAAGAGCACACATGGTTGGTCTATTGGGCAGATCTTGTTCGATGCCGCTGGCGGCATCTTCTCTTTGGCACAACTATTGATAGATGCGAGCTTTCAAGACGACTGGAGCGGCGTCTACGGAAACATCCCAAAGCTTGGCTTGAGCAATATCAGCTTGTTCTTCGACCTTGTCTTCATCACACAGCATTATGTATTCTACCCCAACAATGATGAGCAGGAGCTGCGAGATGCCCATGAACCACTTTTGAATAGTCATTCGAGGTCATGAGGGCTTGCTTGGAGCCTTAGATTATAGAAATACTATCTCTCGTCCGCGTGATTATTCGGCCCTAGGTCATCAATTGCTTTACGATCCTACACCGCTTGACTATTGGGATACACGAACGACGCTGCACATGTACATGGAGTTGGCCTGCTGCTATAACTTGAGAGTGCAGCTTTTGCGTCACTCACGCCCTGAGATGGTCGGTGTTTTCGTGTACACCACTAAGAACAGCAGTACAGCAGCAGAGCGAGACTCTTAGTCAGAACATTGTCTCTGGAACATCGTCGGCAAAAGGCCGCACTTCTGCTCCCTTTACAATGGAGACACTCTAAACTTCATAGGGGATCACTCGGATGGGGCTCGCGTAGGAACCATTTTGGTCCCTCCCTGTTTCCAGAATCCGGCCAGAATACCTGTAGCTGACGCCTTCCTGTAATCAGAATGTCCGTCGGAAGCTTTCTCCTCCTGATAACTTGAACAAAGAGAGCAGAACCAAGACTGATGTTTCTGAGACAAGACAGGGATTGCGAAAAATCGATAGACAGCTTCTTCGCTTAGAGATTTGCATCTAGGAGTAGTAGGACACGTGGCCAGATAATTGCTACTTGGAAAGTGATTCGTAAGTTGAGGCTCTTCCTTGAAGGTACATAGAATTGTCAGTCCGATTGAGACCGATCTAGACCTATGCCGCCTACGCATTAGAGTCTGTACAAGCCAGCCCTCGGGTTTGTCTTTTCCACCAATGAGCACGGTCAATCCTCGCAGAGCCGCAATAGAAACATCGGACAATCGTAACGCAGTGCTTAAGTGGTAGAACCTGGGCAGCGGCATAAGCATCTGAATGGTTCTCCTCATCACTATAGTTTGAAATACGAAATCCTCCAACTTGACCTCTCTATGATGAAAGTACCATTAATCCGTTTCAGCTTTGGTCGACATCGTGGAAGATTACAAGTGTTAAGCCAAGGATGCACGGATTGGTCTAGGCCTCGCATCCCCCAGGAGCCGCAGTGCGACCCACAAATTGCCGTAAATCTAGACCCCAGCCGGAACACCAATTGTGCGCCAGAACCTTCAGTCAACCACATGGCAAACCGATTGCGTCTATTGTTAGTTTCAAGGAATGCAAATTCAATCGAGATCCGTCTTCGGTCTCCACGGTACAAAACGTGATGAACGCCATTTTTAATTGGCTGTAAGATCGATGCTCATCTACATGCACACTCGGGCCTTGTCTATGGACGGCTTGGTACATCGATTAGGTCGAAAAGAGCACGAGACGTGAATCTAGCGTGGTCATGCACGCTCATGCCTTTCCTTGGCATTCAAGCGCTTTAGCGTTGGCACCTTCCTACCCGTCGTGTCTGGGGCTATTTGTTTCGATTCTCGAAAAGAGCCTGCAGACTGCACACATCCAAAACATGCCTTGCTTCGTCCGCTGGCTAAATCACCCCACAAATGAGACTACGTTGCTGCATGGGCTATTATTGTCCCTTCGCCTAAATCTTCTCGTCCAATTGTTCTCACCAAAGCGACCCTTCTTTGCAGTATAGTGTTCCACTGTCTTGTCAATCAATTCGATCTCCTAAAACAAATGGTAAAACCGAGAAGAGCGGTCTACGATCATCATAAGCATTTGAGTTAGAATACTTAGGCAAACGATACCCCACCAGAGCGCGACGCTCCGCCAGCTCTTGACTGAGCCTCATTCGGTGAAGTCAGCGGCCAAAGAGGTAAGCGCAAAGCCGCTTCCGTCCAAAGCGCTGGTATGTTTGACATCGTACTACCTTTTCCAATCCTTTCAATCATCGACCCTTGCCGCGCGACCCATGCCCTTGTCTCCCGGTAACTAACGGTGCGGAAAGACAACAGATCCTGGATTATGGCACCAATCCACAATTGGTCTCGAGGGCTCCATATAGAGGTCTAGATGGAGGCTGCTGGAAGTTTACTGCACCAATACTGTCGTGCTCGCTGTCGCTCATCCTCCCGTCTCGAACCCTTTGTCGAATCAAATTTGCATTCGTCCTCGAAACAGCGGCTCTGCGAAGGATTGTTCCTTTTTCCCATAAGGTTGCCTTTCCACGACTATCCACTCTCTTAGCTTTTCTGGCGCAATTTGTGAAAGCTCCTCGTGCGTTGACAATCGGTTCAGTTCATTGGTTCCTGATCTGAGCTAGCTTCAGATGTGCACATCTCCTTGCCTTTCAAATGCGGCTCTGCTCATCAATCATAACTGAACGCGGCCGATGACCCACGTCTGTCCTATGGTTTTTCGTGTTCGTGCCACAATGGAGGAGTAATATCCCTCTATGTCACTCGGTACGGACTACTCAACTTTGGAGGAATATCTTGAATTGCAACGGTCGTTGAGGTCACCCACCTTACAGAGATCGACCCTGAATTTCGATTCTATATTGACACCGCCTCCTCTTGTCGAAGCACCCGACGGACTTGAATCAGGTGACACAGAAGCTTCATCTGGATTTGATCTAAGGGCTCGTCAGATCTGCCCACGGCCTTCGCTGTGCGATACGCTCTTGATACGATACTTGGGGCCTCAGTACCCTGCGGACATAGCTGAGCGCGCCGGTACAGAGTTGCTTATTGACGATCCTGACCTACTGTACAAGGACGAACACGTATTTCCGGCTGATGCCGTCTCTTCTATGGTTACCCTCAGCGCGCCTCAGGATGTTTCAACGACATCCACTCAATCCGGATATGCTCAACAGGCGTTGACAGCGTCTAGGCGGGCCTCAGAAAAGCTTAATGATGCTCTATCATCACAAAATTCCGATCTGAATGCGCACATGCAGCGTTCTTCAATTTATGATGCGGA
This sequence comes from Herpotrichiellaceae sp. UM238, assembly GCA_000315175.1. Classification (NCBI taxonomy): domain Eukaryota; kingdom Fungi; phylum Ascomycota; class Eurotiomycetes; order Chaetothyriales; family Herpotrichiellaceae; species Herpotrichiellaceae sp. UM238. Next base: position 58,996 of record AMYF01000084.1, read on the forward strand.
AGTCGCAGGCCCTGAGCTTCATGGGCGTCGGAGAAAGAGAGGCGCGAGTATGAGCATCATAGGTGTTACCAATGACAACGACTCTTATGTTCCTCGTGTCTCGAAACTATCCCTACAAACGTCTTCTCCTGATCGAGGTCTCAATTTATTGCCACCGGCTAAGCCAGTCTTACCGTCAATCCACACCAGCCACACGTCTTACACATCGACCCATCACCGACACGGTTCGCTCTCGACGTCCCCAGCCCTTGCAAAATACGCTATTTCACCTGCCAATGGACACCCCTCGCAGACCTTACCAAAATTGCAAAACCATCTGTCACCGACGTCTTCTTCGACCCAATCTCCTGTGTTCAAGCAATCTTTGCCATCTTTGGAGACTGCTCTAAGCTCAGCTACAGATTCAAATGGCACACCTTACATCGACATTTCACCAGCGCTAACCAGGCCGTCTCCGAGCCAAAACACGCAACATGGATTCTCACCTGCAGCGTACAATCAAGCGACAGGGACTGGAATTATGTCACCTCCGAGGGTCTCAACAAATCCAGCGTCCTGGCGAACCCTGAGTCAGAACAGCAGCACCTCAACGGGCTCTGATTATGCTTCTGGTCCGAGCACGCATAATGCATCAACGCCAGTGACAAGGCCGTCACCATCGCGTTCAGTGTCAACGCCACAATCACATTATCCGGCGTCAGATCATGGCAGTAACCCTGAATCGGATTGTCCTATAATTGCTGGTAGTGACAGTCAGGATCCAACTCAACCTGCAAGTAAGAACTCACCACAAGGACACACGTGCTCTTTTCCTGGCTGCACAGCGGCGCCATTTCAGACGCAGTACCTCTTGAACAGTCATACCAATGTCCACTCGAATCAAAGACCGCACTTTTGTCCTGTTGAAGGTTGTCCAAGAGGTCCAGGGGGTCAAGGTTTCAAGAGAAAGAACGAAATGATCAGGTATGTTATGCCACGCTGTGCACTGAAACTCATTCTAACGAACATAGACATGGCCTAGTGCACCAATCTCCTGGTTACGTGTGTCCTTTCTGCCCCGACCAGCAGCACAAGTATCCAAGGCCCGATAATCTGCAGAGACACGTACGAGTACATCATATTGACCGAGACCGAGATGACCCGATGTTGAGAGGTGTATTAGCACAAAGACCTGAGGGAGGAAACAGAGGTCGGAGGCGCAGACTTGGAATATAACGAGTCTTAAAAAAAGGGTAGAGAACAGCTGCAGCACAAAATGCGATCCTCCCCGCAAAACACCTACTGAGGCCGTACGCCGGCGCAGATAGAAAGTTAACTGCTTTTGAGCAGATCACAGAATGAAGCTGCCTCAAGCGAGGAGCTTAAGCAACACGTTATCACATAATTACTTGGGGAGGAGATATATTATTTTCGCTGGATTGAAGTGGAAGCAGCCTTCTTACCTAACCAGCTGGCGTTGGCGAAACAAAGGTTTCAAAAGACATGTGAAGCGTTTTCAATCATTTGAGTTGCAGATTCAGGGAGCTGCAAAATCAAGGGTCCATAAAGGAAAGACTTCGGAGTGTGCTTGGCGTCCTAGAATTATGCGTCTACTTTCGAGCAAACGAGTTTGTCAATAGAAGAATCACGTGCAACAGCCAAAACGAACTATAGCGGCTAGATTTCTGTTCCAAAAATTTGGTATCCGTCGTATGAACATCGACTTCCCGTTATTCTCCCACCCTGATTTGAGAGTTGTGGGAAACGTATCCGGTTCTGCATAATTTGATTAGGTCATTCTGGAGATTGTCGGTTGGTTCTGAAATGCGCACAATCATAACCGATGTTCTGCGGAGTCTGGGACGTCATTGCTACATAGCGAAAGAAGACGCTCGTCATGCGTTCATGGGTAAACCCAGTATCCGCAAGCATGTTGACTCGACCGACTGCAGAGCACATGTATCGGATGCGTTGTAATTCGCTGGGCGGGGCACGACGTCCTGCTTCTCTCACTGCAGGTCACATTCATTCTACGTCGTGGGACAAAATATTTCTCTACCCGTAGCTGCTGCTGGACCTCTTCCAACACTCTCTCTCCTCCTGGGACTTGCAACACAGCAACCATGGCAACAGCAATCGTCACGGGCGCAACCGGCATGACCGGCAATGCCATCGTCGAACACCTCGTCAAAGACAGTCAGTACTCAACAATCTACACGCTCTCCCGCTCCCAGCCCGGTCTCACACACGCCAAAATCAAGCACGCAAAACTCGATCTCCAATCCTCGTGCAAGGACATGGCCAAGGATCTGTCCGAGGTCACCGGCTCCGTGATCTTCTTCTGCGCCTACCTCGCGCGCGACACCGAAGAAGAAGCCAGCCGCGTCAACGGCGGGATGCTCCAGAACTTCATCGACGCACTCCATGAGACCGGGGCGCTGAAGCAAGTCAAGCGGATCGTGCTGACGTGTGGACTGAAGCAATACGGCGTGCACCTCGGCCAAACTAAACAACCCATAACCGAGGACGACCCGATCCTTGAGCCGGGTGTCGGCGGTGTGTCGAATTGGCCCCCGAACTTCTACTACACCCAGCAACGCGTGCTGGCGGACAACGCGAACAAGCCCGGGTGCGAGTACACCTGGACCGTGACTTTTCCGCAGGACGTGCTGGGCTTCGCGAAGGGGAACTTCATGAACGAGTGCACGGCTCTCGGGCTGTACGCGAGCGTCGCGAAACTCGCGCATCCGAACAGCGAGCTGCCATTTCCGGGCAGCAAGGCGAACTACATGGCTTTCAACTGCTGGACGTCTGCAAACCTGCACGCGAAGTTCTGCTTGTGGGCGGCACAGGCGCCTAATGCGGCGGGCCAGATGTTCAATGTTACCAATGGGGACACGGAGAGTTGGCAGCATTTGTGGCCCAAGATTGCGGCGAGGTTTGGATGTAAGGTGCCGCGGGAGATGTTTCAGGGCGGGGATAGGAGCAAGTACTTGGACTTTGCGGCTGCTGGGCCGAATGAGCTGCATGATCCGCCGCCTGTGGCTGTGCAGGCCACAAGTGAGCAGGATGGGGTGGGCTTTGGAATGCCGGAGTTGAAAAAGCCGAGTACGCTGTACCAACAGATTGATACGGCGAAGTGGGCGAAGGATGAGCGGGTTGTGAAGGCGTGGGAGACGCTGAGAGACAAATATGGCTTAGATCAGACTGCTTGGGAGAAAGCGACATGGGGGTTCTTGACGTTTGTGCTTGGGAGAGAGTATAGCTGCGTTGTCAGTATGAGTAAGGCGAGAAAGATGGGGTGGAATGGATATGAGGTAAGTTCTTTTTTGGGAAAACGTCTAGAATCGTTGCTAATGATGGACAGAATACGTGGGACTCGTTTGAGGAGGCATTTGCGAGGCTGGAGGAAGCTGGCATACTGCCACCAGTGAGTAAGCTGAAGCAGGAGAAGTCTTTAGCTTGAGGCAGTCTGGCTGAGCATCAGACTTGTGAAACTGGCACCACGACAGATTTGGGCTGGATATCTCATGGTGAGGCTTGAGCGGTGCCATTCTACGGCTGCAGTTCTGGATGGCAACATGCTGTTAGCGCTGCTTTGCGCGTAAACACGCACACTCTCTTTCCAATGCATCTGTCTGAAGTTAGTGCACTTTTGAGGCTGGGAGTAGCGGTGTGAGCTCTCACTGGTAGAGGCCGCGGACGGGCGGATGGATATCATGTGACCTCGGATGGTTGTTGAGTGACATGGGCTGATCAAAAGTATCATTTTGTATTTCCAATTCGCGCCGAGGAGGCTACCAGGCACTTCTCACTCAGTTTACCCGTGGTGATAGACTGTCCGCGAGCGTGAGCTACTGCACTGTTCTGCTTTCGTAAACAGTCATGGATTGCGGCGTGGGCTTTGCCGCTATCACGGAACATGGCCCTCAGGAACTATGATACACAACACCCTGAGCGGATTAGGATAAGGTAACCTTGAAATGTGATGGATGACAGCGAAAGGCTAGCAAGGGGCATGTATGATATATTTGCCATGTTTTGCCTTCCAGTCCTGCCCAAGCGTTAAGCATTCACTAAAAGCATTTGTCCCTGATTTCAACTCGATAAACCCTTTACTAGGACTTTACGAATCGCTTCTTTCCGGTGCCTGCGACCAGACCGAACTTTTACCTGCAGTCGCAGAAGCCGATAAGATCTCGTCAAGGCATTCAATAAGTTGCGTAGCTCGATGAAGTTGACGCATTTGTCAGTCTTGACGGGATTCCAAACATTGCAGGAGAGCTAAAGCCCTCAAGAGTCCACCAATCGTGGCAATTATTCCAACAGCCGCATGCATGCGCTGAAGCGAGGATGGTAGTAACGTCGATAAAGAACGCGCAGATGTCTCTGGCAGCCACCCGCATCCCGCAGCTCCTCTGTCCGAGCTAGCTTGTCTGGTATAACAAGGAATCTTGACCATCGCGCAGAGCTTCGTAGCGATGTAAGAGTGTTTTCTGCTAGTGAGTGGCGAGGATGGCCATAGTCAGCCCGGTTTCGCACATGGAAACGGCGTTGGAATGCGGTGTCAATAGTCGGCCGTACTCAGAGACCAGCAGGTTGAGTTAAGACTGATTCCAAGCAGTGGTGAAAGCTTGCGTACTCTGCACGCTCTAAGACCCGTGCTTCGAGGAGCTCCAACAAGGGCAAAGACGTGCCGGTGTGTGTACTTAGCCTATGCTCGGATGATAAGACTGAGGATGATGACAACCTGGAACCAAAACGACTATTGTAAAGCCGCGTGGGCCTCACAAACTAGTTTGGCGCCAAATTTCTGATACAGTAGATCTCATTTGGTTAGCAGCCGCCGTTGTTTTGGAAGCGTCCCGCTGAAAGAAACTAATTTAGCTTGAACGAGTTTGGACGCGCTGAAGTTCTCGGCCGGGTACGACGGCGCGGCACGATTAGAGGCCCGAGCGCTTACCATGCCCCAGAAATAAGGTTAATATGTCATCGGGACCTGCGTCTCCTTCGGTGAGCTGGAGGATGTTTTTCTGCGCAAAGGGTATACAGGGATGAATGTAATGCTCACTATTAACAGTCCTTTCGAATTTAGACGAAATGGGAGCTGCCTGAGTCGCTGTCAGATGGTCTCTTGAGCGCGTGATAGAGGGACGCCCCGGTGCAAGCAGCCGACCCTACGCATCCCATAGCGGCGGCTCGTGAATGCTATCAGAGACATCTTTCTCCCGGAGATGACTTATAGCAGCCGCCACCTCCTTGTCCAGCCATTGTAGGTGCCGTGTAACCAGACGATCTCCTACCTGAAGCATGACCTGGCACTGAGAAAGAAGGCAATTTGCCAGTGCGATGTGACACTCTATGGTCGAACACAAGCTGGAGCCGGACGGTGACGCAGGCAAACACGTAAGAGTGGTCAGCGCCGTCGCGATTTGCTGCTTTGACCGACGCAAATCTGGTGCTAGCTGATCCTGGAAGACAATATGCAAGGATGTGATGTTGTCGGAAATTGCTTGCAGGTTCTGATAGCCTCTTTCACCAACGCGCCGCTGCCAGCTTTCGAATGCAGCGGCGAGCCCATCATCACCACCGAGGATGTGATCCAAATCCTGCAAATTTCGGACAGCAACGCTCAGATTTTGCATTGATTGGCAGGTCTTCTGGTAGCCTTGCTCTTGTAGCCAAGAATCTATAGCAGACAGATTGGACGCAACACTAAACGCCTGCTTCCGCTTGTAGACGTCCTCTCTCGCAGTAAGGAGCTGATCTTGCTTCATGCTGAGCAATCTTACAACGTCACGTTCAAGTGCTTGGATCCCTTGCGAAGATGCTCTGTGCACAATCGACAACTGCAGGAGTTCGTTCTGCAGTGGCTCAATTTGAGTAAGGTTGGAGGCTGTGCTGGTGCTTGATGATGAATGTGAGCTGCCACGTGGTGGAGGAAGGGTGCTCGACTTGGCGAGATTGAGTCCGTCTTGGGAAGGATTTAGCCTCGATTTTGCAACTGGTCTTGGGGTCTCGCTACTAGATGTGGAAGTGGTGACAACAGAGACGGTAGAAATAGATCGTGAGTGCCCGAAATCCTGACGAGCGGTAGAGGGTGGTACTGCGGCGCTTCGCTGGCGAGAATGGCGTATTAAAGAACGCTTTGGCTGAGGGGCATCACCTTGCTGACTGGCCGGTTGGCTTGGAATATTGCTCTTGGTTGGGCTTGGAATCCTGCTTGATGGGATCTGGCTGCTATTTGCGGAGTCTTGAAAGGGACGAGCAGAAGAGGCTATATCCTCGCTTCCAGTCGCGACTATCTTTCTGGGACCGACATCGCCCTGTTGAGTAAGTGGTCGACCAATCTGGCTCTTCTGCGCTGAACGGGAAGTGGTCTTTTTATCATTGGTAACGTTCGCACGGACTGAATTAGCACGAACGGGAAGAGGCATTGTCAAGCCAAGTATGCATAGTTTTTAATGTTGTTTCAGAATCTGCCGGGCAATTGGAGCCTTGGAAGCTATACTTTCTGTACAATGCCTTTACACTCATTTAGCGATTATTAGAACGAAAGAGTAAAGGTACGCCTAAATAGGGGTAGCCTCTGAAGCGGGGCTTAACCAATCACCCTCACACCAACTCATTTTGTACGGTTGAGGTTCTCTTGCTTTAGTGATTGGCACAACGCAAATGGTTGCAATACAGTCCCCTAATACGCATGGCCATTCTGAGGGATTGAGAAATCTTGACACGACAGGATCGCATGTGTGCTTCTGATACTGCAAGCAGATACAGCAGAATATCGTTGCCCATCTCCGGGCGATACGAACTAGGCTGCAACCTCTTCTCTCTTCAGCAGCTGTATCTTGCCAGACACGGTCGTGGCTGTAGGACTCTCGTCCCTTAAATCTTCCGGTGACTGCGGCTGCACCCTACGGGACGTGATATCTATCCCAAGTACACCACCAATGTAACCGCCGCGTTCACCCGGTACGCTGAATTCGCGGAACGTAAAACCCCACTCATTCAGCCAATTACGAACACCTTTTCCGACTTTGTCCTTACCGTTCTTGCTGTGGTGACCAGTCCCTGTAATGGCATACACTATTCTGCGCCCCCTCTTCTCATGAGTCCTGATGATCTCCTCGAGATATTCAATTGCTTCCTCGGGGTGGAGACCGTGGAGGTCGATGTAAAGTTCTTCATCCTGTTCCCCGTCTCTTAGATGCTGATTACGGTCTTCGTATAAAGCTTTGGCAGCCGCTCGATGAGCTTTGCGCATCTCTTCGTTTTCTGCTTGGCCTCGCAGGGACAAAGCTTTGGCAGCTCGGGCATCGTTCCTATTCCAGGCTTGTGCGGCACTATGTATGGTTAGTTAATGCGTGGATAGTGATGCTGCATCGTATACCTTTGCAGAAACTTGTTACGTATGCTACCGTGCTTGATGGCTTCGGCGCGGTGTTTGAGATACTGCTGATTGGCCTTGGACCCGGTCTCAAGCCAGGGAATGTGTTGGGGCTCTGGAATTCGTCGAGCTGCAATGCTATCTGCACCGCCAAAAGCCCTCACCTTGCGATTTGGGTCGGTCTTGCGGATTTGCGCCGGAGCAGGCGATGGAGACATCTTGACAATATCGGCAAGTGAGGAGGGACCCTCTTTTTCGTTCGAGGCATGACCATGCCTCGATCGATGACCATGATGCTTGGAACCTCGCTTCGAGCTGAGAGAGCCAAGTGTTGGGAACGCATCTGGATCATCCATGGATAGCGATGATGGAGTATTCGGCCTGTTCTGGTGTCTTGAGCTAGGTCTCGAATGTGGCCGTGAGCCTGGACCGACCCCAGCAAATACACCTTTTGCGTTATGCGCAGCAGGCGACATTGAAGGCGAAAAGCCTGAGGCGGCTGGATTAAGCACCGATCCACCTGAACCTCGAGGCGCATTGCCCAATACAGCAAGCTGCTCGCTACCATCTTGTAATTGGAAAGATAGGCCAGAATTTGCTAGCTGCTCGTTCAGATTCAAATGGGTCATGACGACGGATGGATCGTGGGAGAACTGGCACTTGTCTCCTGCAAGACATTGACCGTTCATCCAGTACCTAGGCAAGGGTCAGTGTACGTAAACACACAAGACGGAGAGCAACGTACTTGCATAGATAGCCACTGGTATCGTGCGCAAAGCGGCAGTCTGCTCTCAAGCACGAGCCAGATGCGAGCCAATACTTGCAAACAATGGAACTTTTCGATGATCCTGGGGTAGCGGGCCGAGCTTGAGCAGCAGCCATTGACTTTCCAATGATGACATTATTATCTTTGTGAGCGACAGGTCGCGTGACGCTTTTGTTGGAAGCGAGCAAAGACGCTATCGTGGCTGCAAGATCGTAAGAGTTATCCTCTAGAGCGGACTCTATCTGGTCGTCGGACATTTGATCGCCTAGGACGGAGCGAAGCATGTCATACGGGCTCATGTCAGGAAGCGGGTTCCACTCATTAGCAACCGCATTTAAAGAAGGCGTGCCAGTTGATGAGGCGTTGCTGGCAGTCTCGTCTCCTACCAGCCAATCGACGTTGTCGCTTCCAAAGTCACCGTAGATATCCGGAGCAGGGCTCGCCTCGGAGAACTCGTAAGCATTCAGGCTTGGACTGTGAGGTATCGGTTGTGCCATTGCGAGACGAGGGGAGGGCCTTGGGGAAGCGAAGGGTGAGGCAGCCGATTTCTGACGGGAGAAGCTAGGGCGGGCTGCAGGGAAACCAGAGGAGAGGGCTGGGCTTGAAGAGGGAGGCGGCGATCCGAGCGGAGTAGGCACTCGATTTGTCTGCCAGGGAGCCGGGGACGACTTCCGAATTACTGTATGTCTCTGTGGCATGTCATCGTCTCCTTTGGAGGCGTTCCTATGCCTCCAGAGGGCATCCAGGACAGCGTTTTCGAGGGCGGTTCCCCTGAGTGTCGTCTCTTTCTTCAACAGTTCCTCCAATTGCTCGACTTTGTCCTCCTCTTCCAAAGCCGCGTTGTCCAGAATGGGTATGCATAGCTGATACTGTTCAGCTGTAATCATCGTGGCTCGGCGCAAATCAGACTCGTCACGTTGCTATCCTCGTTCTCGTCTTGTATCGCGGACGGAGCCGATGCATGGGAATAGCAACACCTCCTCTCCGAGTGATATGCTGCAAGACTAAGAAGGGTAGCAGTATACCGCGACGACGCCCGACGCCTTCACCCCCGTCAAGACGGCGCGCACTGTAGTAACCCTTCCTGGAAGCGGTGCAGGGGGCCTTTCTCACTCCCAAACGATGACGGTTTGCTGGGATTAAGGCGCATGTAATGAATAGCTGGATTGACAAGTTTATGTACGTGATGCGACGTGAACGGAGCACCCCGGGTTGTCGAAGTGACAAGGAGGCAGGCACGTGGCAGCGTCGGCTCGTCAATGAGGGGCTGTTGAGCACGCAGTCTATCAAATCTAAGAGATGTAATGAGTGATTGTGTTGCGGGTCAAGTTGTGTAGGATGAACGCTGCAATCTATCTTCGTGGTCAATGAAACCAAACAGGCGAGGCGTGCATGTGCTGGCCCTCGTAACCGGACTACCCCAGGTTCGCCGCATTTGGAGTGGATGAGGCTCGCCCGCAAGGGGTACCGTAACTGGATCGCCAAGGGCCTAATGGGTTACGTCATCCGCACTGTGCAGCGGTAGCATCAGCTCGTCCGGGAGTCCACCCTGTCCGCCCGAGGACGCAAGATCTGAGCGCCTAAACTGGGCAGGGACAACCTGTGAGCGCACAGTCCGTCTTGACTTCTTCTGGTCCATCAAGGTCGTGCAAAGTGTAGTGATTCATTCAACAATTCTTTTCAGTCATGCTTGTCGCATAGTATCATAGAACAAGACCAAACTCGACAGACTTTTCCACTCGGAGCAACCTTTCCTGCTCTCCGAACCATGTCCCCTTCGATAGCACTTCCAGTGTCTCCTCAGAACTCGTCGGCCAATTTGCTCAGCCCCTCCTACAATCGAACGCGAAGTGCTTACACGAGCCGGAGAAATTCTTCCCTTACGCAGGGCAGAGGCGTTGAGATAAGAGATGAAATCATCAACAATGCCGAGAAGATTCAACGAAAGGCCACGGCGGTGTGGAATAGATTGACACCGCTGCAGAGATTTCTTACCGTGACAGCTCTTATCATTCTCAACGTGATCATGGTACTCGTGCTGGTCTTCAATGAGAAGATCTTCGGCTTCCTCGAACCGTACGCCGTCAAATGGAAACATACTACGGGTGGATGGACAATACTATGGGCTCTCACCTTCTTGACTGCCTTCCCACCGATGATCGGATACTCCACATGCGGAACAATGGCAGGATTCGTTTACGGTGTTACCGAAGGCTGGTTCATTTACGCCACCGCCACGGTCGCTGGGTCGTTCTGCTCCTTCATCGTCTCAAGGACACTGCTTAGAAGATATGTTGAGCGGATGGTCGCTGACGACAAGCGCTTCGCCGCCTTGACGTTGACATTGAAAGAGGACGGAATCAAATTACTGTGCATGATCAGGTTGTGTCCTTTACCATACTCGCTCAGCAACGGGGCCATGTCAACCTTTCCCACCGTTCAGCCCTCGGCTTACGCACTTGCAACAGCCATCATAACGCCTAAACTCCTCATCCATGTATTTATCGGGAGTAGGCTGGCTAAAATTGCGAAAAGTAAAGGAGAAATGAGCGCTGGCACCAAGGCCCTCAACTGGGCAAGCATCGTCTTTTTCGGCTTGCTAGGCGCCTTCATCGGCTGGTACATCTATCGAAAAACGATGCAGCGGGCACGAGCTCTCGAGGCCGAGGAGCAAGATCGGATCCGAGAGTCTAGGAGAAGGACAGGTCATCCTCCGCCTGAATTCGCCGACGACCCTGAAGCACAGCTGGCAACCGAGACACTACTGTCTCGTGACGATGACGACCCAGTATCATATTTTGACGATGCACCGAGTCCGCAGCCTTACTTGGACGACCAAAGAGGCGAGGAAGACGTCTTCGCAAAGGGCGACGGCACAAACCAGGGAGAGTTTGGCAAGCAGTGATTTTTACAGCAATAGAGATAGATTTGCATAAGTTACATTTCAGCCATGTATATACCCTGCCGTGCCTGCACGTCTGTATTAACCGGTTTCAGCCTTACTCGCGCAAGGAGAGGGAACTGGACCCGGCAAATCACACCTCGCTCTGTATGGTATGCCCTGCAATATCCCGCACCAGCTATGCCCACCTAGTTGGCAACTAGCAGTACAGGATTGAAATGACGTGATGAGGCGCCTTTGCGGTCGATGCGAGGTGTTGCGTGCTGTGGCTAATGATTGTCAAAATTACCACTAACAGGCAAAGCACGGGTAAGAGTGGTCGGTGATCGAGCGAGATCATCGGAGTGGCTCTCGACTACAGGGGTCCTGCGTAATCTTTAGAAAAGTGTGGTAAAAATGGGCCTGAT